>NW_020769366.1:1857947-1883346 GCF_900518735.1 Pseudonaja textilis | reverse complement strand
TTGGACACCCCTGGTCTAAGCAAACAGACTTTCGACTGGTATGACTCAACCATGCTAAAGGTACTTAACTTTTTAATGGCACCATTTGTTAAGTCATACCTGATTTTAAAATGCACTCAGTACCATTATAAATCATAAAACTCAAGGGAGTTTATTGAACGTCTAATCTTCTTTCAGTTTTTAAAATATTGAGAATTTCAATAACAATTTGTGATACATAATCATGTAGACCCCGATAGTAGTGTTTTAATAGAATCAGGAATATACTGTACATATGACAATCCCTCATAGAGATTCTTTCATAAGTAGAACACGGTGATTTAACTAATGAAGTCCTTTCCATTACAACTGGTTTGGTTATTGATCTCAGTTACTTGCACTGCATAAAATATATAGTGAATGTGAAAAATAAACCTGCAATGACAGGGAGAGGATTTGGGAAATCTATAGTTTGGAATTATTTCTATTTTCACTTCGGTCTTCAATGTTAATTCAAACTATACCATGTGGTGTATAAATCTAGCCATTGTGGTTTGTTCATGGCATGGCATAAAATTAACAATGAAAAATTCAACATTTTGCATATGAAGCAATTATATTGTTATAATCATAAACTAATTTTGCTGAGATCTTTTGATCTTGCTTTTAAAAATAACTCAGATCAGGAAGTAAGCAAATCCAGACAAAAGTAACGTTCTTGAATATTAACTTCTTATAGCAATGTCAGAATGAAAACGAAGCAAACTTGTGGCATAGACTAATGAATAAAAAAATAGTGCTTACTCACATTATATGTATATCAATATGTATCTGAAACATATACATGTATTCATATGGATTTAAAATTTGAAAATCTAAGAATTTGGATTTCTTGTAGTGGTGACTAATATATAAAGGTAAAGGTTACAACTCAGCCTCATGACTGTTCTGAAGGACACTGCTAACTTACCAGCAGAGCTGTCACAAACACACCCATTTTCGTATTTTAACAAGTGAGAAGCAAATTACTCCTGTTTCTGCTAAAACCCCAAATCAAGCTGTCAGAATGTGATAGCAAAGCAAGTCAGCTGAGTGACTTTGTATCTGGAGTGTATTTGTGTATAACAAAGAGGTTATTCAAATGGAAGTTGGAAGCATTTTGCTTCTAATTCCTACCCCACCCTTATTTTTGGCAAAGAAAACTTGAAGCATTGCACAAGCAAAAATACGTCAACTTCAAGAGCATTGGTGCAAGAGAGCTGTTGTATACTTAACTTAGGAATGGTGAAAATCAGTGTACCCTTCTAGATGAAAACTTGAGAATTGTCTAGGTTTATTAACTATACATAAAATCTTATTTTAATTCAATTTTTCTTTAGAGATAACTTGAAAATAAAGAAAATACATCCAGACCCAACCATAGTTAGTGCTGCTACTTTTAAAAAAGTTGTCTTCCATCTGCTGTGTTCCACCAAAGGTTGCATTCGACAAGGATCATCGTTCTGCCCATCTTGGAGCTGATAAAAAGTGTATTGAATAGAAGAATAAACGTTAGCAATCTATGCCACTGTATTCCAGAGAAATTCAAATTTAGCTTTTTGTAACATAGATGATTTTATTTAAACAGCAGAAATGCAGCATTACAATTACATGTGCAAACCCTAATTAACTTTGCTGTATCTACTCACTGGCAATTCTGAATAGGAACATACTACTGAGTTTCCAAATTGTATGACTGCATCCCCCCTTTTTTCTTAGTTACCCATATTTTGCTTTTTACAGATAGTCCTTGTTTACTGACTTTCTCATTTAGTGACCATTCATAAGTCTGTGTAGCAAAGGAAAGCTGAAGACAGTCAGCTCATTCACTGCTAGGACTTACACTTTAACGGCAAATTCTAGAATATTAGAATTGACATGTTTGAATTCCGCCTACCAAATTTATTAATCCATTATTTATTTATTTATCAAATTTGGAGACCGCCCATTTACCTCACAGTGACCGTGGGCAGAATACTATTAAAATATAACAACCTGGATGAATTAACTCTTAGAAATCTGTTGATCTGTGGGTAATTATCTATTATCTAACTCTGTTTATAAAGGGATATGTACCTTATTCAGGCGCATTTTTAGTTTTACAGCCTCTGCAGTAAGATCTTCAGCACTCAAAATCAGGTCTTCACACACTTTAGCTAGACTATGGGGTGGACTCCATTCAAGAACCAACTAAGAAATTAAAAAAAAATGTCTTATTTACAGTTACATATGAACTGCATTCCACTGGTATAATTTCATTATTGCAAAGTTTTATTGGTTGAAAAATATACACGCATACACACATTTTGAGGTTTTGGATAAGCCTCTCCCATACACGCTTCCTGCCACATCTTAAAGAGGATTTTCCATCCTCAGTAAAGTTCACAGAGTGAGTGTGGTTTTGTGCTGATATGCAAGCAATAGCAAACATAAAGGGATGGCCTCTGGTTTCAGGTGAAAATATGGTGCATCATGGAAAAGATGTGTTGCAGCTGGTAGGAAAGTCAACCATTTTAAGACATGTTTAAAATAACGCATATCATGGTGATTTTTAGAGGAAACGTTGGCTAATCTCTCCACTTTAGAACAGCTTTCTAACCAGATAAGATTCCAAAAGTGTGAAGAGTTTTAAAAATAGTTCTCAATTTACAATAACAATAGGGACTGGAATTTCATTGTGAATCCTTGAGTTTTATGACCACCTTTATAATGATTGTTATGCAAATCACGTGGTCAGTGGACGCTGCAAATCACAATCACGTGACTGGACTCTGCCACAGGTAAAAATGAGCAGGTGGTCAAGCAATTGAATTGCAATCAGGTGACATTTTGTAACAGTTGGAAGTGCTTTACAGGCCATAAAGCATCAAGACCATCCTTTCCAAGCCTGTCATAACTTTGGACTACCTTAAACAAATGGTCGTAGGTCAAGCACTATCTGTATTTGTGTTAGTATATTTTTATATTTTAGGAGGAATTATAACCTTGTCAGTCATGTTGTTTGCACAATTTGTTCTGCAGGTATCCCTAGAGCATATGCTGACTGGTACTATTTTATCATTGGTTCAAAACTTGGCTTTCATCTTGTGTGTATATTTCACTTACTTTGGTACTTGGGCAATATTTTTATGTAAGAATTGTACCCTGTTCAGGCAAGAGGTATTAGCTTTACTCTACTAAAAGTAACCCTGATATGGTGTGTTCCTTCGGTGGTCAGTGACAATCAGATCAGTTATTATCACTATAGCTTTAACTGTTTTATGCTGAGAATGAAAAGAAAGAGGAATATATATGATATCTGTTTCCATGGATGTGTGTTTCCATCATCACCACAATCATGATACAAGCAGTACAGTATCCCAATATCATACATCTGAAGGTAATTTTTTACCAGGGACTTCTCCAGACCTATCAACTCAAATTGATCAAACACAAGTTCTTCATAATGGGGAGTTATATCACAGTCTGGTGATTTTTTTCATGCCCTGGTACTTCAAAAGTAAACGTGTCCATCTTGAGGTGCTGCTCTCTTCCAAGGTGACACTGAGTGGTCAATTCAATTCTTTTCGATATTTTCCTTTTTATGGAACCTCCAGTTGGCTTGAGCTTCTGTGTTCTTTTAAGCCAACTGATAAGCTTATTCAACAGAAAAAGAATACCGACCATTCATTCAGAACCGTAAGAGGACGAAGAAGCCTCATAACAGATTCCTGAAGTTCTGGCCAACTCTGTATGCCCACGGACAGGTGAACGTGATCTGGACACTTAGCAACCAGTTGGCACTTAAGGTGGATGCAGCATCCCAAGTCACATGACTGCCATTTGTGATCATCCCTGCTTGCTTCCTACAAGGAAACAGGTAAGTCAGCAGGGATGGTCACCATTTCTCCGGTCAGTTGCTTAGAGCCTTCTCTCTCGGTGCTGGCCACTCATGCAACCTCCCCTCCCCAAGCAGAGACCATCCACTCATGCCTTACTTGCCTGCCTGGCCTTCACTCAGTGACCTGTGATCTTTGCTTAAGTAGCAAATGGGGAGTGCCGACACCAACTGATGCAATCGGATGACAAAATGCTGACTGCATCATTTAAGCAATGGAAATTCAATCTTTTTCCCACATAGGGCCTGGCAGGTGTCCAAACCGACAATTTCCCTGCAGATACTGTTCCTTCCATGGGGCTATAAATTGTTACCATAAGTATGCAGTTTCATCGGTTTATTTAACGATATATTTTCTGATGGTCACTGTCTTGGTACAAGATAACACACTGGATCTCCTCAGATGGGCTTCAGGCCTGGCTATGGGACAAAAACTAGTATGGGTTAAGCTTGTGGATGATTTCTTGTCCTGCTAGGACAAGCCCATCCTACTCACGCTGGCAGAGAGGGCGCCTACTTTGGAGCCTGTCATTCAAAGAACTTCGACTATTGGGATCCAGAAGAAAAGTCATCTCTACTACAGCACTTGTCCTTTGGAACATCTTACTTTCTAGGATAAAATCTATCCGCGCTCTCCTAACTTTTACCTTTCCTCAAGAGCCTGAAGATCTGGCTCTGCTGGTTGGCCTGGGGCCAAAATGGGGGAGGTCCCTCACTGGAGGTGGCTGCTGGGTTGATGGGTTCAATTCTTCCTTTTTTATTGTTTTAAGCGATTCCAGGGTAGCTACATGGCAACACAGGCAGCAAATGAATGTAGCAAATAACTAAATAAAAATGAAATTCTGGTAAGAATAGAAAATGCACCATGCTTGTTTGCCTTGACCTATTAGTAGCTGTTGATATCATCAACCATGGTACCTTTCTGGGGCTGGGCAGCCCAGTATTGTGTTACCTCAGCTCCTTTCTCCAATGCCTGTCCCAATCAGTGTTAGTATGGGGAGAGAGGTCCAGCTCATAACCATTCCCTTGTGGGGAATTAATTCAATTTGACTTAAGTGAAGAATGGTGTTTTGAAAAAACACATTTAGATGAATATTGTACCTTATGAGCATCTGTAGGAAACTGACCAATAACATTCTGCACAGAGGTTTTAAGTTGAATGCATTGCCTTTTTAGTTTCATAAGAAAGGAAAGAAATTCATCACCACTGTAACAAAAAGGTTAAACAATTATGAATTTATAGTAAGGTAAATCCTTTAAAATTTTTAACTTTCATAACTGCAACTAGGAGGATCAGAAATGCAAATGGAGTATTCACTTTTGGATAAGGAATTACTATCAAACTAATTTCTTTACAATAATGACTAGGTAGTCATATTTATTCTTTTATTTGATGCATATACATAATGGATGAGGGCACGGCTTACTCTAAGGTCATATGAGAATGAATATCCTCAGCTCTGACAAATGAGTTAACAATAGATTTTTAAAAAACTTAAACTTAATTGCAAATTCAGAAAGTTTCCAGGGAGCAGATATTTAGTTTGCTGCAAAAGACTAAATAAAAATAAATTCATTTATAATGGCATAAGCTTTAGTATTTCACACTAGATTTTTACAAAAAAATAATCTGACTATTAAATATGAGTATTATTTTTATTACTTTTTTCATTAAAGAAATATTTCTTTTTAACATCTTTTACCTGAATTCCAAGTTTGTCACTGCAGACAGCTCTTCCAACTTTACTTCTTCTACATGTAGCTCTTTAACAGCATCTAAAATTTTCTGTTGATCTCTAGTATTGTCAATGCCAATCTAATGATTTAAAAACATTTGTAAGATTTAAAATTTAAAACATTCAAATTATTTTATCAATAAAATAAAAATCCTTCAAATATTAATTATGTATTTGAAACTTTACACTTGACAATTTTGTTATCAAGGTAAGAATAAAATAAAAAACTACACTTCTGAGAAAATAGTACCATTATTTCTGCTTTATAATGAATTTTAATCAATAGGTGCACATTTTAATACTTTTCTACAGTGACATAGGAAAGATTCAACAAAAATTACAATACAAAACAATACATATTTATTTCATTTGATAAAAAATAAATATTTTTAATTTCTTTCTCGCTTGGACAAGATGCAAAAAGATATGGTAAATTTATTTTAAATCATATTTGGAAATCACAATTCTTCTGCTCAATAAAAATGATACTTTTAAAATCTTCAAGAGGTGAATAAGGTAAGGTAAATAAAGAACCTGTCACTTAGTTTTGCTGATACAACGCAGCACATTTTATACACTTTGGCTGGCATGCATGCATGCATACATACATTTCTCCATTTTACTCACATTATTACCAATTATTTCAACGGAGAACTGCAAAAACATCTTGTACTGATAAAGCTATGAATGACTATATCAACAGATCCTTTATATAACACTAATTTCTATTAAAGCACATATCCATCCTTTTTTTCTGTAAAAAAAGGAAATTAGACATTCAAATCAGTTAAAGAGAAGATATTACTTTTCTCAAAACAAAATGCAAATCAGTATTGAAAAGTGTTCTGAAGTTAAGAGAAATATAGGATTAAATTTTAAAACGGTAGTATTGTCGTCATAAGAGCAAATATACAATAAATAAGTAGGCTAACCTGTATTAAGTCTTCTTTTCCCATTGTCAAAAGCTGTCTTAAAGGTATTTCTCTCTCCTATAAAAGATGAAAGTATTTTCCCAGAGACACTTTGGGCCAAGATCCTATTACGTAGGTCAGTAACCCACCTTAGTATTAAACACCCAAGTATTTTCACAATAAACACAGAAACACAAACTCACAGGACATTTTTTGATTTGGATTAGACAATATTGGGTCATCATTTTAGAAATATTTTCTCACCTAAACAAGAGAAACAGGATGACCACAGGCGGACAAAAAAACAGTGACAACTTTCAACTTCCTGCCAGCTTCCCCATTGAGTTTTCTTATGGGAAGCTGGCAGGGAGAATCCTTCTTTGAACACAGAAAAACAAACTCAGAAGCTATTTTTTAATTTACTTCTCCCAGAATGTAATGAACAGTTTAGTCACACGAATGCTTGAAACTTCTGGATTAAATCTAAGCAGTGATATTTTGAATTATACAGTAATATATTACTGTGAAATCCCAATTTAGTGGACCTGATAAAAAAATAATAATACCAACTATAAAAAAATATATAAGAGAATCCACTTATGGGGTATCCCCTGTACCTAAAGTAATCAGTAGATATGGCATTGAAAATAAGAAAGCACAATTATTTATATCATGTACCTTATGGCATTCAACAAATGACATCGTTTATTTTGTATCTTGCCTTTATTTTTATTTTTTTACAAATCAAGGTGGTAAACGTATCCAACACATCTTCCTCTTCCTAATTTACCCACAACAACCCTGTGAGGAGAGACACTGTCCCAAGTCACACAGCTGGTTTTCATAGCTAAGGCAGGTCTTAAACTCAGTTTCCTGCTTTCTAGTATGGTGCCTCAACCAACTAGACTATCTCTTTCATGTCAATATAATTACTTAAATATTACAAATGATGCAAATTCCCACACAAATTATGCAGCTCATGATATTATACAGTGGCAATGAAGTAATTATCCCCACCCTGAATAATCCAATTCAGATTTCAGCCCATCCATGTTTTTAATAAAGAAATCTTACCTTCAGTAATTCTGTTATGTGTTCCAGTTCAAGACCATGTAGAAAGACTTCCATGTCATTAAAAGCTGCATAGGAACTTTTCACATGCATTGGTTCAAATATTTTAATTAATACATATATATATAAACACACACACACACACACATACATGCATAAATAATCTTAATAAATGCTTTAAACCAAAATTAAGAAAATAAATTATTTGCTTCAAAGACCGATATGCTATTATTAATCCATTTTACAGATAATGAAATAAATTGCTCTGCATTTTAAGTACAAAGAAAGAAAAAAAAAGCCTTAAATATTAGGCTGTAAACTTTCCATTACAGTAAACAGAACATTAGAAAGCACATACTTGTTCTGAAATATTGGATCTAGCCCAAATCTGATTCTACATGAAATTATGCTGGGGTTTAAAAATGCACGTTCTATAATATCTGTATTGCTTTTTTTTTTTCAAAAGTAAAAATGAATTTGATGCATGTCAGGTAAATTACTACACTGTATATTAGAAATCCATAGATGGTTATGTTCCCAATAATCCAGCATTAAGTTATGCATAGATCCTGAATTTCCAAAGACTCTATATCAATTTAAACATTCAAACACAATCTGGTTAGCACTGCAGTGCAAAACTGTAGCTCACAGAACTTTTGATAGAAAATCTGAACAACTGTCCATTTCAAGTCTAATAAGAAGTTTTTCTACTCTAGAACAAAGATTTAAATTAGAACACAACTTCCAAAACTTAAGTTCTGAAGTCTGAGGTGCTACCTGATTTTATGGCTTTTAAGGGCTTCTGGAACTGCAGTTATTAATCTGTGAATAGGTTCTTCCTTACTCAGGCTCTGGAATTTTCTTTGGAAAGGACTTGCCGTCAAAGAAAGTAAACTGAAAATCTGCAAAACATAATAGGAAATCATTTTCAACATTTTTATACCTGTAGCAATATGTTCATTCTATAACAAAAGAAATTGGGAATTTATCGACACAGTGAAAATTACTTTCTAATGCAACGGTTTCTGCTAATTTATCTTTTCAAAGAAAATTATCTGAAATTATTTCTCAATTTCAAGATGTTAAAGGATTGACTGAACTGATAAAGTGGCAAGAAAAGCATGTTTACTGAAGAAGACATTAAAATGGTTTCTTTAGGGATATATGAATATACACAGGGTTAACCCTATGTAATGAATCTCAGTAGATTTAGCCTGTGAAAACAAAATATTTTGAGATGCTTGGAAGCATTATTTCAGAGAATTACAGAGAGGTTTATGGTAACCAAGAGGAGGTTTATGCTCCTGTACTAGCATTTTTAAATGTCCTGCATTTTCTTTTTAAAAAAGGGATACAAAATGTTTAATGGGAATATTAAGTAGTTTGTATCCCATGTAAAGAGAATGCAAGTACTTAAAACCCTTATTGGAAATAAAGTAGCAAATTTATAGCAGTGGTTAAGTACCAGCTAGAGATTAGATAGCTGGGGTGATCCTTGGGCCAGTTACTCAAGCCAGTGGCAAGCACTCCGGAAAATATCTATGAAGACTGTCAATCATCCAGGTAAAGGTTATCCCAAAGGTGTTTTTTTTTTCCAAAAGGCAACTGGACTTTATTCTTCCTTGAGGACATTTTGCTTCTCATCCAAGAAAGCTTCTTCAGTTCTGACTGAATGGTGGAGGCTTTATATTCCTTGCAGTCATTTGATCGTTAGTACTCCAGCTTCACAGGACTCTTCTTCGTTGTGGGATAGGAGGATAAGCGTCGGATCAAGCAGGAGAGTTGCCATTCTCCACAATCTACAAGGCGTCCCTTTCTTGGTCACCCCTCCCAGGTGACTTTAGCTCTTTCAGGTTCAGCCTAGGTTCACAGAGTCCCACTCCCTAGAACTATCCCGCAGCAACGCCAAACCGGAAGTCAAGGGCCATTCAATCTTAATGGAACTGGCATGTTTGACCCCTCTTTCAAACTAGAGGTCCTCTCTCTATGGCTTTTGCTGTCTTCAAAAGAGTGACCTTTCTCTTTCAAATGAAGATGGACTGGTGAATCTTGCCCTGATGGGTTCGTTCTCCTATAATGTGCGTGTATCACAGTTTGTGCCTGGGTATTTTATTCTTAGGGTGGACAAGCTTCTGCCTTGGTGGATTTTTGGGTTTCAAGTGTGTATGTATATTGTATTGGTTGAAAATCTTGAGCTTTTCAGATTCCAAGGCATGGAATGACAACATTGCTTCGCTTGTTGCTCTCTTCTTGGTCTTGCTGGGTCTTTTTTTGAATTTGAAAAAAGCACCTTTGGGACACTCCTGAAAACGTTCTCAAAAAACCCGCAGAGACTTGTCCAGATACCGTTACTTGAAGGCAATAACTTGAAAATACACACAAAAAGGGAATATACCACTAAATTGGATCTATAGTTTTTTTTTCCCCAACAAAGGAAGATAAAATTATTGTATCAATATGAGGGTTTTTTTTAAATTATTATTCTTTAATTAATTTTTAAATTATTTCTTAAACTGTCAACTACCTTTGCCTTGCTTGTCCAAATCCCTCAGTTGTACCTTATTTTTAATAGAACAATTCTCTAATAAACACCAAATGTATACAGTCTATTTCAGACAATTAATTCATGAATATTTTTCTTTTCATATTAAGCTGATCGTTCCCATTTTCTGTTCTCAATTAGTATCTTCATAGAAACAAATACAGATGTTCTACTATAAAGGTTAGGTACGTTTTTTTTTAAGTAACAGGTAAATGAATGTTTATTGCAGACACATCATAAGGATAAATAAGGATAGAGCATGTTTAAAAATAAAATATATTAAGACATTAGTGCACCTGACATTACTGACAATTGCATAACAATTGCACGGCACATTCAGATTAATATCAACAGTAAATAACTCATATCGGTTTTGATGTTTAAAAAAACTCTTTATGAAATACACCCCTGCTGACAATTAAAACATCTCAACTCAGGGACGGATTCTTTCAGATAGAACAGTACCTCTAAATGCCTGTTCTTCTTTGCAATCTCTCCTGGGGTCTGTCCATCTTTTGTCTGTATTGATTTATCAGCTCCAAGTTCAAGCAGCTTGAATACGACTTTTTTATGACCCTGGCATGCCGCCCATGTTAAGGCCTGTAATGATTTATTAGCAATAAGTGTTCGTAGTTACTTTACAATAACAAAAAGAAAAACTTCAGAATATGCATTACTTCTGAATGATCCCACTCTATTACGAGCAGTTGGTTTTCACATCCTAATTCAGCAATCGCATCTTGCTAAAGCTTAAAACCAAAATTTGTAACGGGAAGAACCAGAGAAGGAAGAAAATATGAGAAGAAAGTGAGGCTAAAGATAACTGGGGTTTGAGCTGAGGTGCAATACGGGAGCACGTACATTAAATTGCACAAAATGTTGTGCAGCAGTTGCACTATTTCTGGATCGTGAGGCTCTGCTCATTGTTATTCACACCCTAGTCATCTGAATGGACTACCGTAACGTGTTTTAGGTGGGACTGCCCCTGAAGAGTATATGGAAGCTTTAGCTGGTACAAAATGCAACAGCATAGTTAGTTCTCTGTGACCCTAGGAAAAATATGTTGCATCTCTGCTCCTTGAGCTGCATTGGTTACCAGTTTGTTTCCAGGTCCTGTTCAAGGTGCTGTTTTTGATTTGAATGGGACCAGGCATGGGGCCAGGTTATCTGAAGGATTGTCTATTCTTGATTACATCTATTCAGCTCATCAGGTCTAGCACAAGAGCCCTTTCTGCCATACCACCCGCTCCTTTGGAATATAGCCCTAAGGCAAGATAAACCCCAAACCTTACAGTCTTCCAAAAGCCCTCAAAACATGAGTTTTCCATCAGAGCTGAGTAATCCTCTTGCAACAGGGAGCCCATGCAGAGGCTACATGGTATATAATAATTTGATTTTAACCCCCTCACAATTTTGGTCTTAATAATTATTTTAATTGGTTTTATAATTGCTGTGATTGTACACCTTTCAGAATCACCTTGGTGACGTATTTCCAGCCATATAAATTTGATCAATAAATAAAGCTGTGTTACACTTTTGAGATCAACTAGATTTTTCCTTTTTTTCCCCCTAGCTCTGCTCTGCTTTTTATTGGTGTTACATTAAGCCTAGGAGTACATTTCATTTATTTCCCACTTCACAATAGCAGTGCCAGAGCAGTAAAAATTGCCAGCGATGGGAAAAAAAAACATATCTTTAAAGTCTACCTTGTTGAAATATTTGAAGTTTCACAAAGTAAAGTAAATAATCTAGTTAGGATTATACAAAAAGCTCACAGTGTAACCGCCTTTGTCTTGGGCATTTACTTCTGATCCGTGAACAACAAGGAGAGCAACAACTTGTGAATGGCCTTCTCGGGCTGCATACATTAATGGAGTCATTTTCTTCCTATAGGAGAATTCATAATATCTGTTAAGGAAAGAACAGCTAAATTCAAAGTACATTTTAATCTACATTCAAATAAAAAAAGTATTGTTAACCGAATAAATATTTATGCACATGTTCTGTAAAAAAAAAATCTCAGTCCAGAAATTGTTACGTTCAGTGGAATGAATTCTAGGTTCCTTGCTTAACCGATACAACTAATTGCCAATGCAAATGTTATCATGATGATGCTCCATTAAGCATAGGAAAAAGAAGTCGTAAAAATGAGATGACTCAAAAAGAAAAAAAAAACAATGCATAATTTCAGTAAAATTTTCTTTACAATTGATTGAATCCAGTTCTTGTCAACGTAACGCAAAAAAGATGTTAAGACTCTAGAAAGAGTGCAAAGAAGAGCCACAGAGATGATTGGGCGACTTGAGGCTAAATGGTACGATGAATGATTGCAGGAACTACGTTTGTTTAATCTAGTGGAGACATTATAGCAGTGTTACAATATTTGAGGACAGTCGCAGTGGAGAAGAGCTCAACCTATTCTCCAAGCAATTGAAGAATAATTTCCTGACAGTGAGAAAAATTAATCAGTGGAACTGGCTTCCTTTCAGAAGTTGTGGGTATTCCGTACTAGAGGATTTTAAGAAGAAACTGAACAGCCATTTTGTCCAATAAACACGTGTCTCCTGCTTGAAGAGGTTGGACTAGAAGATCTCCAAGGTCTCCTTTCAACTGTTATTCTCTATTCTGAATGTTACAGATATAAGAATAGCAATAGTTATAATGCACATTATTTAGAGGAATTGCTTTAGAATTTTCAAATATTGTTAATCACATATAAAACCACTAGAGGGATCTCTAAACACACTGAAACTCCCCAAAAGGGGGACATTCTTTTCGTCCCATTACTTCAATGATATAATTGTTATATTTTCTTTTGTTAGATATTATAAATATCTAAAAATACTTGTTATAGAAAGAAGAAAAGAAAGGAGTCCAGAATAAACTCTGGAAAGTAGAAATTCTAACACAAACTGGTAATTAAAAAGTTTTGTAGATAAAACAGTTCAAAAAGGCTACTTCTTCTACCTGTACTGTCAGCTACTGTAAATAGGTATGTGTGAATGAAATGAAGCTGGGAGGAAGGGCTTGTTCATAAATTATCTAGAATCATAAAAATTACTCTGTATAATAAAACCAAGTGGGCTGTAAGGACTTAAATAGTTTGCCAAAGTAAACTGGCAAGAAAACAGCAAATGAACTAAAAATTCTGAAGGAGTAACAATTGTACCATTCAAACTATATCAATACGATTCAAGTAAACTAAAGTAATTAAATGATTAGTAACTAAATTATTTATAGGCTGAGGTGAATACATGAAAATATCACTTTAGCTCTGGAAGTTACTAAAATCCAGAAAAGTATACGGGCGAGAAAATGACAAATGAGCACAAAAAATAATGAAAGGTTATAAAGGTATCTTTTGTCAAGGAAAACTGTTAAAGAGATGAATCAGGAAGAGACGTAAAAGAGATTTAGAAAGTAAGTCTTGATGTGGAAAAAACTGCAACATTTTTTCCTCTCTCTCTTTTATATAATACGAGGATGAACTTGTTGACCAAATTGTGAGGAGCCAATGAAGTTGATGGCAGTATTTTCTGGATTAACAAAAGTAATGGGTGGCCATGATTTCATGATTGAAGCAAATACTTGCATGAGAAAACTACTGGAAACTGAGTAAGGACAAATCTTTAAACTATTCCTGCTTAATTTAGAGGAAACGTCTTTTGCAACATAATCAAAAGTACTAAATAGACCACCTGGCTGCCTGGGTTTTAAATGCTATTTATGTGTTCATAAAGCATTATGTCTTTCATAAAGTAATAATTTATGGAAATGACAGTCACACGTACAGAGGGAATTGAGCTTTAAAGTTAAATTAAGCTTTGAATTAAGCAGTAAATCTTAATATATAACAGAATAATAAAATAGAATGTTAGAATCTATGCTCATGGGGTACTAAGTACTGAGAAGGGAAACTGTCAGGAGAGAGTTATATTGTGATTCCTCCTGGTTTAAGGTATTCCCAAAAGTATATGACTGGCAACTATAAAAATATGGACCTTTGGTCTTACATTTCCCAACTCCTAGTCTCTTAGTTAGCATTTTAAAATTTATTGCAACATATTGGAACCTAAATTGCTACCAATAAAATGAAAATAAACAATGAACAGTGGGAATTGTTACGCACAGGAATGATTCATTGACCCAACACTGGGATGTAACAGCATTTTAGTCAAGACTGACAAAATAACTATACACGCTGTTGTGATAAGATAATTTGCAGCATGGAGGATAAAGGGAATCTAGAAGTTGATTTAGATGAGCTATGTAAAAAAAGGAATTTACAAGACGTAGGAGTTTTAAATATTAATAAAACTATTGAATGACTGAAAACAAATATCCCTTGAATTCACCAAACAAACAGCAACCTCAATAAAAGTCTGTGATAAAATTATTTGAGTTGTGAAATAAAAAAACACGTTGCAGGACTGCAATAATATTCAGCTTTTCTATAGAAAAACATGACAATACAGAACTATGGTAAACATTTTGGTAATCAGCAGACTATTCTTTATGTGTGTGTGTGTGTGTGTGTGTGTGTGTAAAATATATCATATATAATATCATATGTGTGTGTGTGTGTATGTATGGTATTCAGCTTAGTTCGGGTATTTTCCCACATCATTGTAGTTGTGCTTTTAAAGTTGTAGTGACGTTTCAGCAGAATCTCATCTGCCATCATCAGGCTTCTGTATTGGGTTTGTCTGTGTGTCAGTCAGGCTTTCAACCAGGAAAACTTAAGAAAATAGACACATACACACAGACACACACATATATATATACACTCACACACAAATATAAAATGTTTTATTTGTAATTTTCCTTTAACATCCATGCATATTTTGGAGATAGTGTATTGACTGGGTCAATATATTTTTACACAATGCTAGCAATAGTAATACAACTAGTATACATAATTCTAGTCTTCCAACTTCTGACTTTAACCTTCACATTGTACTTATAAACTTCAATGACATTTTTTCATGAAATATGTCTGATATCCCGTTAAATCAGTAGTATTTTAATATTTTAAAAATTACTCAATTATACCACTGTAAATCCAATATCCCAATTGTTTAAAAACACCAATAGGATCAATCATTAACCAAATTTAATCAATCCCAGGATTGTATCTCCAATCCCCCAAAATTATAAGTTTCAATATATTTTTACACATCGTTAATAATGATAACAGTTAGGTTACCACATATAGATTTTTACCTTCTAACCTTACTTTGCTTATGATTATGGCAAATTCTATTATCTACTATAGATACTGTTTTTCCAATTTATTTTTTCTTCTTTTAATTTCTAGTACATTCAGTGTATTGAGAGTTATTTTATCTCTATCCATTATCTCTTTACTCTGTTTGGGACTTCAATTATTTATTGACTTTTTGATCTCTCTTTTATATTTCTCTCTCCTTATTTTGGGGAGACTTCCCTTTCCCCCCCCATGTTGTATTGTAAACTCTTAAATAATTATCTGTTTTATTCATACTTATTAGTTTGTCGATTCAACGTTTTCATCTTCTTGGAATTTGTTTTGTTTTGCCTCCTCTCTGCTTCTGGTTTTTCTCATCTGGTTTTTGAGTATTGTATTCCTCTTCCCCTCCACCTTTTGTTGAGGGTCTTCTACACTTACATCTTTCTTTTGGGGCAATCCCATTATCTCCTTACGATACTTTATCACAGCTTCATGTAACTTTTAATCATCAGTAACATTTCTTCATATACCTCGATTGTCCCCTGTTGAGTCACATCTCTTGAACAAGGAACACTGTAATAGTTATAGCTCACATACAGGAAGCATTTTTTTTTTCAATGCTCCAAACTGATGGATGATCATTTTTCTTCCCTGACAAGAAACTATAGTATAGTAAATTATTAAGTTTATATAACTGTTCTCCATCTCTGTTTAGATACATTTGTGATAAAGTTTATTAACTAAAGAATAAATGTGACACTTTTCCCAGGCTATTTGCAAGTACTCGGATGTCATTTAACAAAGTTAACCACCATAGAATGATAAAGTCAAGGCCGATGAAATTACACAGTAGTGCTAATAGAATACTTATCAGCAGCAATAAATATTTTGTGTTATAATTAAATATTAAGCAATTGGTTAAATACCTCACACATTAACCGATCGATCAACAACAACAAAAAGCTCCTACTTAGAATAAAACATCCTTTATGTTGCTTCACACAGAACTCCAAATTAGTAACAAAACTGTGGAAAAACCTATGAGTGCACAGGCAGAATATTCTGGAATTCTCTGGAACATTTTGTTCCTCCTTTGGATCATATAGATCCAGATGTGGCTTCGCTATAGGCAATTATTGCATATTGCATTTACTAGGCAAGTCTATCAACAGACATAAGGAAATGACATCACCTTTTCTTACACTACTATTTATGACACAGCAGTTAAACTAAACTCAAAAGCTGAAATGGCAACTTTAAGGAACAAATTTTGATCACGTTCTCCCCATCCCCATGAGCTACCATGATTCTTCTTTAGACCCTAATGTCCTGTGATATGAAGGAAGAAGGCCTAAGGCTTCGTACACTTCAAATATAGTTTCTGGATACACACTTCATATCTTCCATGAGTGTAGTAGTTCCGCAATGTATATTTAAAGGGGGCTTTTCTGTTTTCAGGTCCTGCACGAGCCTCCACAAATATTCTGTTGCTTTCCCCAAGAGTGCTTTTAAAAAGATACCTGGATTTTTTTCCCCTTCCTTCTTCAGGATGAGAAGTGAAATGTTTCCAAGGAAAAAAAACAACAAGAAAACCCAGGTGCCTTTTGAAAAGCGCTTTTGGGACAACCATGACCCCGATAATTGGGAATCTCCACACACATTCTGTGGCTTGTAAGAAAAGTGATTAAAGTAGCTGGGACTTTGAAAGCAACTTCATTTTCTTATACTTGTACAGAAGCCTGAAAAAATATGAGCTGCTTCAAAATGAGTACCTTAGAGGTGATATGCTCACCTGAGACTCAAATAACTTTTTCAGAATATTTTTGAAGCAAGCGCCTGCCATTTATCTAGCTCTAACTTACCACAGTGGTTAAAAAACCACACATATGTCAATGTGTACCAGCCATTCAAAGGGTAAAATATGTATTTCAATTTGGTACAACTACAGGGTAAAATTTAAATGTAGGAAGATGCACAAGCTTGCTCTTTTCTCCCTATTCAATATTCAGAGATACGAGTGATCACCCCATTCTAGCCATCCCGCTGCCTGTTAACCCTGTGATAGCGAACCGATGGCACGCATGCCAGAGGTGGCACGCAGAGGCCTCTCTCTGGGCACACCAGCCGTCACCTCAGCCCAGCTCTGCAGTGCATGTGCACCCCCTGCTGGCCAGGTGGTCTTCAGGTCTCTGCTGCACATGCAGGGGGTCGCGCACGCATGTGTGGGAGGCACACGGGGGGGTCATACCCGCATGCGCGGGAGTGGGGCACTAACCAGCTAGCCCTTTGGGCACATGTGTGTGCCATTGCATTTCCAAGATGCGGCTACGCGTGCTTTGGGCGCTTGGGTGCCCAAAAGGTTAGCCATTACCCTGTTAACCTGATATAAGACCGACACAGCAAAATGATCAATAAAATTAGTACTTTCCCTATTCTTATTTTCCCTTCACATGCTATGTAAGACTAGTTATAAACACTGGAAAGGAATGCAACTTTGTAGGCCGTCGCTAAGCTACTCAAATCATTTCATTCTACCAGAGAAATGCTCCATATATTGGTAAATACTTAGAACCCAGAAATTATTACCTCAAAGCACTTTATTACAAGTAGTCCTCGACTTCATTTAGTGACTGTTCAAAATTACAATGACACTGAAAAAGTGACATGATCACTTTTCACACTTATGACCGCTGCAGTATCCCTAGTCATGCAATTAAAATTTGGATGTTTGACAACAGGTTCATATTTATGACTGTTGTAGGATCCTGGAGTCAAGTGTGATCATTAATAGTTCTAAATAATCAACTCCCTTTTATAGAAATATGTCACCTAATTACAACATTAAAATGATTTATTCAGCAACCTGATATAGCCACAAATGTATATTGAGACTTATTCCGGCATTAACAATTCTCTTTTGAAAAAATAAATTTTAATTGAGGTTTTCTGACAAGCAATGTCAATGCGTAAGCCAGATTCACTTAACAACCATGTTACTAGCTTAACACCTGCAATGATTCACTTAACAACTGTGGCAAGAAGCGTTGTAAAATGGGGCAAAATCCATTTAACAAATGTCTCACTTGTTTGGGCTCAATTGTGAGTGCAAGTTGAGGACTACCTGGAGCTGAAAATTAATGCGTAGTCAAGAATCTGAGGTTTTGATTATTTCCAATTTAGCTGCTCCAATTTAGCTGATCAACTTTTTAAATTACGAAAAAAACTAAACCTGAAGTTTCAGTTATGCTTAAGTAGGTTTAATGGAAGTCGGTGTCATATATAAGTTTGTACTATATGTTCAGGATTGGAAAACTGAAAAGGTCTATTGGTACTGTGCAATTTAAGAATGGAATTTACACAGGGGCAAATCACAAATGCGCCCCCAGGGATTTACAATCTAGCTCTTATGAACAATAGTTTTTAAAAAGGAAAAAGGGAATATCTCTCAAGACAGATAATCTATGGAAATAGCAATCATAATACACTTCATTAATAGTTCTAAATAATCCACTCACTTTTGGAGAAATATGTCAATTAAATACAGCATTAAAATGATTTATTTAGTAACCCGATGTAGCCACAGATGTATACTGAGACTTATTTCTGCAATAACAATTTTCTTTTGAAAGAATAAATTTCAATTGCTGTATTCCTCTCTGTGTCCATGAAACCTGCTATAAGTCTCCAAGAACATATTTGCTAGCACAGACAAATAGTATGAGGACCTTAAATGGAAGACATCTGATCTTCCATTCCTCTAATAGGTACCCACAATTGGATGCAGTTAATTGGCAATATATCTTTATGGTGAATACAGGATATATTACATATGAATACATTTCAAATAAATAGTCAAACATTTGTCAAATGAGCTTGAGAGTGAGTGTTAAAAAACAGATCTAACAAAGGTAACAGTAGATATCCAAGAAAAATAATGTAATACTTTATTAGTCAATTAGCTGAATTATTCAGCAATCATTTTAAAACATATTTGATAGATAGACAGACAGAGAGAGAGAGAGAGTGCTTACTTGCATGCAGCATTAGGATTTGCATTTCTTGAAAGCAGCAGTTCTACACTCCTTAAAATTTGTTCTTCTGAACCGGATGCAGTACATGCAGCCATCAATATTGAATAATCATCTAAACAGAAATTTTAAAAAATAAGTTGGAAATATATAGAATAAACCAGGCATAACAAATGCAGGTAGTTCTCAAACCTACAACAGTTCATTTAGTGACTGTTCAAAGTCACAACAGCACGGGAAAAAAAGTGATTTATGACCGTTTTTCACACTTACAACTGTTGTAGCATCCCAATAGTCACATGATCAAAATTTAGAAGCTTGGCAACTGGTTCATGTTTAGGATGGTTGCAGTGTCCTAGGGTTATGCGATCACCTTTGAGACCTTCTGACAAGCAAAATCCATGGGAAATCCGTATTCACCTAACAACCATGTTACTAACTTAACAAAAGCAGTGATTCACTTCATAACTGTGGCAAGAAAAGTCATAAAATCGGCACCCAGCAAATGTTTCACTTAGCAACATAACTTTTGGGCTCAATTGTGATTGTAACTCGAGGACTACCTGTACAAAAACTACACCTATTACAAACATGGCACTGAATTATAAAATGAATTTTTTCAATGTTAGTCTCACACCAAGATTTCCAAAAACTTAAAAACCAGACCAGTTGAATTAGGGCCAAGACATATCTTAGAATTTTATTTCTCAGGTCTTAGTCAACAAGACCTTACTGGGGTGCACCCAAACAGAAGGTAGAGACAGACCAAGATGTTGGCTTTGTTCTTCTTTAGTTGGTACATGGAGGTTTTCTACCCCTACTCTGCCGATGACAACATGGAGTCCTGAACTCATTTAACAATTGTAAAGTTACAAGGACTCCGAAAAAGCTACTCATAACCTGTCCTTGAAGATATGACTACTGCACTATCCCTGTGGTCATGTGATCACATTTCAGGCACTTAAGGAACCTGTTCACACTTATAACCAGTTGCCAAGCACCCCACAATCATGTGACTGCCATTGGCAATGTTCTCCGTTGACTTGCCCAGAAAGTCAATAGGGAAGCCGGCAGAGAAGGTTTCAACCTGCTACTATTTGCTGAAGGGTTTCCCGTCCTACGTGCACTGGGAAGGTGGAGGGAGGATGGATCCTGTGGTGAGCTGGAGAAAGAGGCTGAGATCTTGGAAGATCCAAGCTTCATTTCTCCAGCTGAGCACTTGTGTTCCGTTCTCAGTACAGAGGGGATGGATCCCAAAGATCTGAGCTTGGTTTCTCCAGCTATCAGGCATGAGAGATCAGGACTACAACATGAAGTTCCAATTAAACCGATTTATTACTAATCATGCCCACGCACAAGAATCTACTCAGTTACAGATCAGCATTATCTTGACACTGGATAAGGGTCAACAGAATTCACCAGTGGTTAAATTTAGTTTTTCACTCTTCTGCTTAACAACCACAACTGGAAGAGCCAGACTGCAGTCCTTAACTGAAGGAGTCATGCAGACGTGTTACATAATGACTCCAATGACTTGAGCAACGCTTCAGGTTCAGCTGTGGTCATGAGTTAAGGACTATTTGTACTGGGTTTCCATTTAGCTGTAGCTTCCAGAGAATGAAGCTAGTGACTTTCTACTTTTAAAGAAATGTAAGGCACAATATAGTCACTTAATTTTTTTTCCACAACAGACAAAATGTGTTTGATTTGGGGGAATTTCGGAACAACTGTAGGTTAAAGGCATGGTTATAACATGCATTTTGTTCTTTTACTTCCCACAACAAATGCTAAAGAATAAAAATTTTAGTCTAAAAATAGGTTACAGATTGCTGACTCCTGATGTATTGCTCTTACTAATATAAAAATGCACAACATTTAAGGAACTAAGAAACTTAGCAATAGAATTGCAATTCTACATGACACTCAACACAAAGTAAAAGGGAACAACTCAAAAGCAAATTAAAAAACTGCAGGACAATGAAGAAAATGGCACAAATAGCGGGAAGGCATTTTGGGAAGTACTGATAGAATAAAAATAATACTTTACACATGACATGTTTAGTTTGGTCTGGCACAGTCACTGTTTCTTTAAACAAACATTTATTTTTTTTGTTATTATACAGAACGCTTAGGATTACATCCTTCAAAAGATCCATTTATAAAAACTCACCCTTCTCAAAACTTGCATTTGCGCCTCTGCTTAGAAGGAGATACATAAGTTCCACATTCGCAACACTAGCCGCATACATGAGGGGAGTCCATCCAAACTTAAGGCTGGATTCTACATTTATGCCTGTAACATTTATATATGCATTTAATAAAACATAAATCTATAATACATATTCTAGTATAGAATTCTACAAAAGAAAATGGAATATTAGGCAGAGGTATTAAGGATGGGGTCACCCACTATCTACATATGGCTCTGAGAGAAGTTTATTTAAACACAACCACTATTCAGCCTCCCCAATGATGCTCTCAACAAAATGCAATCCTTTACCAACAAACCCCACCCCTTTCTTATTTCTATAATATCTGTCTATCCAAGACCAGCCTTTTCATAACTATAGTTCCTTAAAAAGGATCCATGGCCAACTCTATAACATGTAAATACAGCAGGCCACCAAGTCTGGGACAGATTGATTTGTGACAGATATATTTTAATATTTCCCAATTTGGGTGGCTTAAATCTGTGTAATGCTGGCTACATTTAGTTGAGTCCTAAATATTTTTTAAACATTTTATGCCACCAAGATTTTATTTATTTCTTCTATCTATCTGTCTGTCTGTTTGCCTACCTATTTCATTTGCCATCCATCTCGTGATTCAGGCAACTATGATTTACATTGGTGATTAATTAATTAATAATTAATAGTATCAGATTACTCTATCCTTCACCCACCAATCTGCTACAAATAATAGAAACCAAATGGGTAGACCAGTAAGAGAGTTTGATTCCTGTAGTATCTGCAAAATCTACAAAATTTATATTGCTATATAACTAGGGATAACACCAGAGGTGGTATTCAGCAGGTTCTGACCAGTTCTGGAGAACCAGTACCGGAAATTTTGAGAAGTTCAGAGAACCAGCAAATCCCACCTCTGACTGGAGATTTTACAGTATCCTTCCCCTGCCATGCCCACTAAGCCATGCCCACAGAACCGGTAGTAAAAATATTTGAATCTCACCACTGGAGAATACCTTTTATTTTAATAGTTTTATTTTTTTACAAAGTAAAAAAAGGATGCTATTATAATATTCACTTATACAATTAAGCCAAGATCTACATTGTTTCAAACAAATTAACTAATTGTAATTTACCGGTATGCACATTCATAGAACACTATCGCAAGTATTTAACACTTTTATTATACATATAAAAAGACATTCAATCATCTATATAAAAAATCTTGTCAAAACAGGAAAATTGAGCTATGAACCAATTTAATTCTTTAATATTTTTAAGGTGGGTCATTTTAGCCTAATGTCTCATAGTCAATATTTCTGATTGCCGGAATATGTAATTCATTTCTATTATGAAGTGTTCAGGATTTCAGTTTCTTCCCAACTAAGCGAAAAAAAGTTAATTCTACTTCTTCTTGGAGCACATTAATTTTTCTTTTTTGTATTATTAACCTATCTGAAATCTCACTTCATATTCAACAAGGGGTAAATGGACAATTTTGGTCCTAACCTATTTGTTCTTGCCAGAAGGCAGCTGTTTTCCAATGAGACCTTCACAAGCACAACAATCAAATTGGATGAAAAACAATGTGGTAAGACCTTATACAGTATTTAATTAAATACAAACTTAGCTTATTCTGTGCCCATACAATACAGATATCCCATTAAAGTCTGAACTTTCAAAAAGTGTTATAATTTAGCTGATATTCATTTGTCATACCTGTATTTAAGAGTTCCTCAATGAGAGACAAGTTTCCAGCAGTTAATGCTTTTTTGAAAACTTCATTTTTATTCTCGGTATGCAAGACTTTATCTAAACACTAGATAAAGAAGAGATTTATGCTACAATACATACATTTACTAGTTCAACATTAGGGGAATCACTATATGAACTGCTTCATGAGTTACAACACAAGCAAACGTTTTAAAAAACCAGTTCAAGAATACTATTTGATTCTCCCAACCTTTTTTTCGCCCTGCACCCCTAAAGAAATTTCACTCGAACCTCGCACCCCCTGAAATAAATAATAAATAAAAACGCCAACATATACCCAATATCCTATTATTTACCTGGACTTTTCTCGCAGCCCCTGGAATATCGTCTCGCACCGCCAGGTTGGGAACCCCTGTAACCTAAGACCACTGTTTAACCACTAATATACCTTCATGCATCTGTAATTTTTTTTATGTGGTAAAAAAGTGAGTGCGATTTATGATTACTTGAAGAGGTTAAGACAAAATGTATTAGCTAATCAAAATGCACTGGCCAATATTTGTAAAAAGAGAGTATAGATATGGGATACAAATGCCATTCGAATTCCCTCTCTCTACTTTTTTCTGGATACATAAAAGAGGCAACCTTATGTTTATTGTTTATTTTTGTTTATGTTTATTGTTAATGTTTATTTCTGGGGACTGCCTAGTTAAGTCCCAGCAGTTTTCTTGGCAGGATTTCATGTGCGCCATTCCTACAGATGAAAAGTGCTTGGCCCAAGGCTCCTAAGGGCTAAAACTCAGTTTCTTAGCATGCTATTTTAACCATTATACCTCTTAATTGAAAATGTCCCACCACAACTATTAAGCCTGGTTTATCCTTGTGTTCAACCAATTTAGCCACCGCAGTTGGGATCGCTCCTCTTTGTCCTAACTCTTCTCCACAATATTTCATTTAGTACTGTGTGGAATTACTGATATTCGCTATAAAGGTGACACAGTCCTGCTTATTTTACTACTGTGTCTTTACTACTTGTACTACTTTGCTACTTGTGCTACTGTGAGCGTGGAATTTATCGATAAAAATGCTTAAAAGGCAGCACCATCTCTCGTGCCAGAAGATGGTTTAAAAATCTTGATTTGAGAAGATAAAACTTAAAATAGTTGGACTGGTGTTTTAAACTTCATGAAGTCTGAAGTTTTTCAGTCTGAAATGGAATTGATACAACGCCTTGGCCATTACTGCAACCAGTATTATCAAGGTACATACTTGTACACGTGTATTGTACAAATTCAGCAAATTTGAGGGTAAACGACTGATCGTTTATTGACCTACAATCTACTGGATTCCTCTACATTGATCACTTTTATGAGGTGGATAACAAGCAAGGTTTAATTCACAATTAAGCATGCCCTTATCAAACAAACGCACCTAAAAAAAACCCAAAATCAACTGTGGCGGATTGAGTCACTGAAGATCCCATGAAGATGCCATTAAATGAGTCACCTATTAAACGAGTCACCCATTAAACGAGTCACCCATTAAACGAGTCCCTGCTACCCATTGCATGATCTTGGGCCTAATGCAGACTTATCTCATTTCTTTCCGTTCCAACTTCACCTTCTTTGCAAAACTACGATTATAACCAAGTTAGTTAGTTTGTTTTTTGAAGGCGGTGAAGGAAAAGCAGCAGCCGCCGCCGCCGCCGCCGCGTGGTTTGAAGCGACGCTCCCTGGGCTCGTCCCAAGGAAACCGACTCGTCCCTTCCCTTTTGCACCTGGCTCGGCCGCCGTCGCCTTCTCACCTGGGCCTCGGACATGAAGCCGATCCCCCAGCCGTCGTCGTCGCTCTCGCTGCTCTCGTCTCCCCCGGGGACGACGCGGACGTTCGTGCCGTTCGCCATCCACCCCCTCCCTTCCGATTCTCTAAGGCCTCTGCCCGCGGTTTTCCCCCGGCCCTCTCGCGCAAAAGCCGCTCTCCGAGAAACCCCGCCCGTCCCCACCCTAACGCTTTCCCCAGCCCGAGCGCAGGCGCCGCGGGAAAGCGCGGAACGCGAGGGAAGGCGCCCGGCGCGAAGTAGGCCTCTGGCGGTCACGTGGTCCGCAGGC
>NW_020769366.1:1829290-1852162 GCF_900518735.1 Pseudonaja textilis | reverse complement strand
GAACTTTTGCTTTTAGTCCCGCAAACTTTTGTTGCCCTGCACACGACGACAAGAAAGGTGACGGAGCTGGGAATCGGGTAGGCGAAGAAATGCTTGGGGGAAGCGAGGACATCTGGGCGGTAGTGGGGGGGGGGCAATGATGTCGTCTGCCCACAAAACCCTTCTCTTTGATGGCTGAGGCCAAAAGGCAGAGAAAGAGCTGCTGAAAAGAATCCAGTCGGCCCAGTAGTCAGGAAGAGCCTTTCTGCCCTATCCCATCCCTCCCTGTCTGCCACCCCAAAATTGCATCAATAAGGGGAGGGGGGCAGGAGGAGGCTAAGTGGGGGATAGGAAGCCCGAGAAGGAATAGAAGAGATGCCAATAGGAACGTCCCAATGAAAGGCAGTGGCCGCCTGGCTGGTTCCCTTCCCTGCCCTTTTCAGCGCTCGAAGCCACCTGTCAGCCACGCCCAATCCCTCATTTATCTTTCTCTGCCTCTCTGTGTTTCTGGCCTCACCTGATGCCACAGTCTGCTGCGCAGGCTGGGAAGGGGGTCACCTGTGTGGCGGTCAGCGGCGCCGGTGGCTGGGCGTGCTCAGCAAACTGCTAGATGATTGTGCAGGTGAAAGTAGAATGCACCCAGGCGGCAGAGATGGGCCGGGAGGTCGGCCTCGCTCGGGTGCAGGAATGGCGGCGGCTCTGTGGGGCACCTGCAGGGGAGTAGGAGGAAGGTACCTGGGCTGTGCCTGTGCAGGGAAGCCCCTCCCCTCCCATCGCCCTGCTGCCACAGCCACCTGCAAGCCACCACTCATAAAAAGGCTGCTCGGGTAGCCGTGTAGCACCAGCACCAGCTAATGGATCGTGGCGCTACACGTGGACCGGGCCTGAGCCCTTCTTCGCAGAGCCACAACAATGCCCCTGGCCTCCTCAGGGCCGCGATGGCCCCAGGCACTAGATTGCCTCCTGCGAAGCCCTCGTCTGCTGAGGAGCCCAGCTGAGGCGTAGTAGCTCCAGCCCCTCTCTTGGACACATTAGAGATGCCTTGGAATTTTGCCTGCGTGGACGTCGCTCGCTTGGAGCGGGGAGGGAGCTGGTTAGAGGAGCACCTGAGATGCCAAAATGGCCTCCAAGTGGCTGGTAGGGGAGGGATGATCCGCGAGGCAGGGCTGGGCGTGATTCAGCTAGTTTGCCAAACCACACAAAAGTTAACTACCGGTTTGGTTGAACCGGTGCAAACCGGCTGAATACCACCACTACTCCACTTCTTCCCCCAGACTACCTCTCTTACAATTTGTTCTCCTGATTAGTTGCACTGATAACAAACTACCTACTTCTTCTCTTTCTAAAGGGTGCTGCAGAACCTGAATCTTAATTGGTCGATTATTCTTGCATGGGGAATGACCACTGATAATCTAAAAACCGATCATTACAGCATGATTGGTAGTAACACTTGCTAAACCTGCAGTTTATTGATGGCAATACATACTGGACAGAACTGAGAGACCCACAACAGGGGAAGGCTAAAATGTTTCTCTGAAGCAAACAAAGCCCAAGCAGGATTTTCCAATATTCTAAAACCAAATCTTCTTAGGCATAAGCTTGCCTCTCCTCTTACATGGGAAGGCATGGCATGATTAAAAGTAGAAAAAAAAAACCTCCCTCAGGTGTACATTATGTTCTGGTGTAAGTAGCTTTTTGTGCTTCTTTAGTTCAGTTGCTTTGTAGACTTCTTGTTGCAACGCACCTGTTCTTTCATTTAGGCACACTGTGATCCAGATTGTTTGGTTTATTCTACTTAGTGACACATAATAAAATTAATCTACCATTTGCTCTCTAGATCTATCATTCTGCAGTCTTAAGATAACTTTTATAGTTAGTTACAAACTCTGTTCAAAGTCTGCTGAACTATGTTTCTTTTAAACAAACAATTATACTTACAAAAAGCAAAATTTAAATTCAGTAGTAAGCCCTTATATAGAGATATTATAAAACAAAAATTATATCCCGATCTGAACTAATCTATAACAACAAGCAACTTAGCTTTATTTTCACACAGTGCTTTGAATATATATAATGCTATTAATATTACACTACAGCTAATCCCCAGGTTATGAGCATTCATTTAGTGTCATTCGAAGTGACGAGATAAGTGCCCCCGGTATTTATGAGCAAGTCCAAAAATTACAAGTAGGGAAAGGACCACTTTTCAGGGAGAGGAGAGTTGATGGAAATTCCTGGGTGCAGTAATATCGCACAAGTTAAGGCACCCATCCTATTTTGCAGAGCCTGGGTGCCTGAATTTTTGCAAGATCACGGACCCCCAAAACTTTCATTCTTAGCGCAAAAAGTTGTGCTGTGCCTGTCTCCTGCTCTCCCCTCCTTACTCTTTTCCGCCGCCAGCAGGACACTTTTTGCCAAATGGAGACCAAACAGAGATTGAAAGCTTCGTCTGCATGTAAATCTATGAGGTCTTTGAAAATGGAGGGATTTGCTCTGTTTTGAAATGACCCACGGATGCCTATGAGGCCTTTGAAAATGGAGCAAATCCTTCTGTTTTCAAAGGCCCCATTTGCATGCAGATGAAACTTGTCAGGTCTCTGTCAGGTCGAAAAGTGTCCCGGTAGTGGCGGAAAGGAGTTGTGGAAGGAGGAGAGTAGGAGACAGGCGCTGCAAACACTTATCGCGCCCAGGAGCTTCCATCAACTCTTCTCTCCCTCAAAGCGAAAGAAACCGCGGCAGAGAGGAGACAGATCTTTGCAAGGGAAGTGAGTACGGCGGCGTCACAGGGTGTGCGAATCTTAGTGAGGTTTCTTAGTGGGTTGGGCAGGCCTTGGGGGCCGGTTCCATCACTAGCCCCCCCGCCCCCATGGCTTCCACACCTTGAGATACCTCATGTGCTCTTAACAAACCACTCATTTGCCCATGCATTAAATTCATCCCACAAATCCTCCAGGTACGAATGTAATGGGCAGGTTCCATTACATTCCTGTACCATTTACCAACTTTCATGACAACATTGTTAATCAGTATGTTCAAGTAAATAGATATTGTACTCATAACATCTTCAAAATAATTTGTAAATAATTAAACACTCTTACTACTCCATATTCTTTGTGGTTGAACTGTTTAGGACAGCCTACATGTGCCATTTGTTAAATCGCAAGCAATATTCAGTCTTGGATTTTTGTTCCCTCAGCCTCCATAATGTTATTGTTCTAGGATTATTAAATGACAATATGAAATGAAAGACATTAAAATGAAACTTTTGAAAACTTAAAGCTAATAAGCTAGTGAAAACAAGATTCCGGAGGCTTTCAGCTCCTCCTGTCTTCTGTTTGTCCCTCAAAGAAGATTGAAAGTTTCTCAAAATCTTTTGCAATTCATTCTACTTAATATTAAAGGAACATCGGCCCCTTTCTGATATCTAGGCACCCAGAAAATAGCTCCCAAAGTAAAGCTCCACAGTGAGACAAATTTCTGTATGTATATATATATGTTTTCTGAGGTTCTCGCGGGTATTTGTATGTGGATCTTTGGTTGTTCGGGTTTTCTCCCGCGTAAGATTCGAAGTATCTAGGCAACGTTTCGATGAAGTCTCATTCATCATCTTCAGGCTTCTGTCTTCGGCTCTGGGCTTCTCAGAGTGATATAATATATATATATTAATCAAATTCAGCTCCTCCTGTACACATTCATGGCCTAGCCATGTAGTTATTGAGAGAGGGAAAAAAAACCAAAACATTTATATGAATAGCAAATATTCTGATTCGGTGAGTAAAAAATGTCGAGATTTTACTGGAGAAAGGACCCACTCCTACTCTTATGGATATACTGGTGTAAATAACACATTTGTATACATACTTTGTGCCCATTGATATGCTTTCTTTGTACAGATGAAACAATTGTAGATATTCATCTTCAGTAAAAATAAAAAAAGTAATAACAATCTCTAGTTGCAATGCCTGTAAATCAAGACTTATATACTTACCAGCTTAACCGACATTAACAAGATCTTGAGCAGTAAAATTATTGCACAATACTTTATTTTGGGTCAGTCAGTAGTCCATTAAGCAGTCCATGTACTATTTTAATTATTGTTGTAAATCGTATATCTCCTGGGGGCCCTATTACAACATAATGTAATTAATTTCAATAGCTGAGACACATGTTTGACTATTGTTTAAAAAGTGTTGACCAGCTGCGTGTAAATAAAATTGGTCTCCGGTCATAATTATAATAGCCTTGCAATAGGTTCTAGACTCAAAACAGATATTTAGATAATCAGTAGGAAATCGGCATACATTTCAGTCTCCTATTTTTCAACAATATAGTGTCAATGCTAAAAATGTAAGAAAGACAAAACAAGGCAAAAACACGAGGCTAACATAGTTCAGATACAAAATCCACAACGAATAAATGGTGAAGGTTTCTGTGTCCTTTTACAGAATAGTGGCATTCTGGATTTGTGCAGAGCATTATGTTGTCATGATGTCTAAGACCTATTCTGCTTGATGGATAAGTAATGCTGTCCTAACAGTTTTAATGCAGGACAGGTCAAGGAAAGCGGTAAGTGAATTCCTCTGGCTTCACTTCCACCAAGTATCGCCTGACATTAGGAAAAAGATGCACCAGTCACTTCTAATGTATGGGATCTGAGACACACTTCAGAAAGTGCCAGCTTGACACGGCATAGCCAGTGACTCTGAGGAAGCCAGGTGTCTGGTTTTTTCCTGAAGCCCAGACCAAAACAGCTGGAGGGAGGCAATACCTAGCTCCCAAGAGAGAGAGAGAAGCCATACCCGCATCAATTTAAAGTGTAATAATTGTTGCAAAAATTCTGTCCCCTGACTAGAACATCAAGAATCCTGTTGATGAAGCATCGCAGATTGCGTCCGTGGTAAAAAGTATGTTAAGGGGAAAGGAGAAACAGTCAGAGTTGTCTCTACTATGCAGTAGGGATACGAAAATGTCATGAGGGCAAAAACATCACAGCACATTTCACTGCAGTTAGGAGAATGGAAGGTTATAATATGCTAAGCTTCAGGAAGTATATAGGACTCTAACAAAAATAAAGTAAGTCCTGTAAATTGGCTACTACCAATAAAGGTTAGAAGGCTGGAGAAACAGCCATACAGGTAGCCCTCAATTTACAATAGTTCATTTAGTGACCATTAAACGTTACAATGGCACTGAAAACAGTGACTTATGATTGTTTTTCACATTTACGGCCATTGCTACAGTCCCATGGTCACATGATCAAAATTGTGACGCTTGGCAACTGACTCATATTCGTGATGGTTGCTGTGTCCCAGAATCCTGTGATCACCTTTTGTGACCTTCTGACAAATCATAGTCAATAGGAAAGCCAGATTGACTTAACTGTTTTATTAACTTAATCACAGTGATTCACTGAACAACTGTGGCAAGAAAGATTGCAAAATGGGGTGAAGCTCACTTAACAAATGTCTTGCTTAGCACCAGAAATTTTGAGGAAATTATGGTAAGCAGAGAACTACCCGTATTCTTTTAGAAAATAGTCTTTCCTTTGTGCACACCGTGGGTGTGTGGGATTGCAACTGCTAGTATTCCCAACTAATAATTCTTAAAAGTTGAAGGACAAGTCAGGGGAGGCCTCAGTGTGATCTTGATGTTTTGTACTTAAAAGTTTCATTGACTGTACACTTTTTCATTAGAAAAATTAATCATTACTGAAATGAGAAGACTGTCCAACAATTTACTGATAGGCAAAATATTGAACTATAAATCACTTGGCCTGTTTGTCCCGCAGGGAAGCTTGAAGAATCACCATACTGAAATGGAAAGGTGTGGGAACAAAAAAACAAATTCCTGCTTTGTTCTTGTATTTATTTGAATATGTCTGTTGTTATGTAGAACACAGGTGTTTAAATGATTTTATCGGAAAGGAAGCCCGCATTAATGGGTCTTTTGAAAACTGCTCGCTATATACATATTTGTAAGTGAAATTTGTATTGTAAGATTGCTAAACGGGGGGCGGAAGAGTAAAATAGATACAAAATACAAACGATATACTGTAGTGGAGATAGTCCAGTGAGTGGTCTTGCCCTTTTATTTGGGAACTATCCAGTTGGCCCTGATGAAGTGGACAGGGCCCTTGCTGTAGTCAATGCCACCACCTGTCAGTTAAATCCTTGTCCCTCTGGATAATGGAAGCCTCCAGGATGGTGACGTGGGTGGGACCAGACAGTGATTACTACGAGGGCTATCCACAAAATAGATTACGTTTTCGTCTGTAGCAAGAAGGGGCGGAGCTAGCATGGCCATCTTTGGTCTGTGCGTCCGCCGCTCAGTCTGAATCTAGTCATGCTGGTGGGAGGTTCATATCATTGCCCGTTATTTCACAGCAAACGCTTAAAATGTGTGCTGCGATTGAAAATCCCGCGAGTTGTGAGGTGCGATCAGTGAGAAGGTTTTTGTTGGCAAAAAACCATAAACCGATTGGAATTTTTCAGCAACTGTGTGAAGTGTACAGGGACAACATCACCACTAAAGGTGGAGTGCGCCAATGGTGCATTAAGTTTAAAAATGGCCGAACTACGGCACTCGAGAAGTCCTGAATGCTTTCAAGTGGGAGATTTTTCTCATCCGCCCTACAGCCCCGATCTTGCACCAAGCGACTACCACTTGTTTTCGAGAATGAAGACCTGGCTTGGAACACAGCGCTTTGTCGACGACGCGGAACTGCAGGTGGGCATGACTGACTGGCTCAAATCTCAGGCGGCTAAATTTTATGACAATGGAATTACAAAGTTTGTTCACCGCTATAATAAATGCCTCAATTTGTTCGGTGAATATGTTGAAAAGTAGTATTTAAGTGTCACTTTCAAGTGTATATAATAAAAAAAATTTCCTACACTTTGTTTTTTTTCTATTGCAAAACGTAATCTACTTTGTGGATAGCCCTCATACATTTCCGAATGTTTTTAAGCAAGCCCTGTTCGCCCCCTCCTTAAAAAACCGTCCCTGGATTCCACCTGCCTGGGCAATTTTCATCCAGTTGCCAACCTCCCATTCTTAAGGAAGGTTGTGGTAAAAGTGGTGGCCTGGCAAGGAGTCCTGGATGAAACAGATTATCTGCACCCTTTTCAGTCAGGATTCAGGCCTGGTTATGGGACAGAAACAGCATTGGTCACTCTTGTCAATCTCTGGCAAGAGCAAAATGAGGGTTAGTGCAACCATCATCACTCTTCTTGATCTCTCAGTGCCTTTCGCTACCATCAGCCATGGTATTCTTTTGGGTTGGCTTCAGGGGCTGGGACTGGATGGCCTGGTTCTGTGCCAGCTCCATTCTCTATGGCAGGTCCCCATTGGTATTAATAGGGAGCGAGAGGTCCAGCCCTCAACCACTCTTCTGTAGTTTTTCCCTTGTAAGGCCGACAGGTCAGGATGGGAGATACTCTCCTTTAGCCGCTTAGGACTGAGTATGTGCAAAAGGCTAATTAGCCTAGTTCCGCCCACTCTGGGTAGCCCAGTTTCTACTCAGTCCTTTAGCAGAGTAGGACGCAGAGTATTGCCTCTCCTGCCTTTGGGTATTTGTTTGTGACCAAAGGCAGCATTGCACAGGAAAAAATTATTCTGTATTTTAAAAGGGAAAAAAAGCCTCCATTTTACCCTTCCCTTTTAAATTTGGCGCTCCACTTCTCAGATGAGCTATCGGGAGCGCCAAACAACTGAGCACTGCTCTGGACCTCCGGAGCAGCCTGCAGGGGCTGCGGGGGTCTGTTTCAACCCTCCAGGGCGAAGAGGAAGGGATCGATCAGCTGGAGGGCCGTTCGTCGAGGGCGGCAGCTTCTGCCCTCACTACAAAGCCGCGGGGCCACTTTGGGCTTCTGTGGCGAAGAGGAGGCAAAGCTTCGGCCAGGTGGCCATTTTGGTGAGCGTGGGCCTCAGCCACACTGTTTAAAGAGCCGTGGGGCTGTTCCCTACCCCTGTGGTGAAGCAGGCAGCTTGGTCCCTTTTTGGAAGCTCCTCTGCCTCTGCAGAGCAACGTTGTTCCAGGGAGTTACAGTAACTCCCATTCTCTACTTGGTGTGGCAAGTCTAACATCTCACCTTTTGCAAGCCTCGGTGGCTGATGTACTGGAATTTCTGCAGGCAGGCCTGGATAAGGGAATTTGCCCCAACAATCTCTGCAAGCAGGTGTCTGCCATCTCATCAGTGTTGACTTGTGGGAAGTTAGACTCTTTGGCTCGGCACCCTACGGTCCGTAGGTTCCTCAGAGGAGTGACCAACCTTTGTCCTCCTATGGTACATAGGTACCCCACTTGGGATCTAACCAAGGTCTTGCAGTCACTCACAAAACCTCCGTTTGAACCGCTTCGACAGTCCAGCCTACACCTCTTTACCCTGAAGATGGCGTTCCTGGTGGCAGTTACTTTGGCGAGGAGAGGTTCCGAGTTGGTTGCACTCTCAGTTCGTCCTGATCTCTGTATTTTCCGTCCCCATTGGGTGGTTTTAAGGTTAGACCTGGCCTTTATCCCTAAGGTCAATACCTCTTTCCACAGAGCTCAGGAACTGGTCCTTCCAGATTTTTGTCCTCATCCGGAACATGAGTTGGAGAAGACTTGGCACACTTTGGATGTGTGCAGGGCCTTAAAAGGTTTATATTAAATGTACTGCTGAATTCCGCAGAACAGAGTTTCTTTTTTTGTTCATTCCAACCTTCCACCTTGGGACTCCATCTACAGTGAGCAGATGAATCAAGGCACGCCTTGTTCGAGCCTATTCTAGTCGGTCCCTAGCGGTACCCAGGGGTATCACTGCTCACTCCACTTGTAGTGCTGCAACTATGTCAGCTTGGGCTATGCAGGTGTCGGTGGAGGAGCTCTGCAGAGCAGCCACGTGGACGTCATCTTTGCCTTTCATCCATCACTACCGTCTGGACTCCTTCGTTTCAGCAGATGCGGCATTTGGGAGATGGGTCCTACAACGTGTTGTTTTGGACCGTGAACAACAGGACCAGTCTTAACCCTCCCAAGGACAACCCTGCTTTGGTAGGTCCCATCCTGACCTGTCGCAGCCTTACAAGGGAAAATGGGTGTTGTTTACCTGAACGCCACTTTTCCTTGTAGGCAAGACAGGTCAGCCCCACCCTGGGGGACTGTTCCTTCAGGGGGACCCAAGGTTGGGGGGGGGGGTTGTCCAGATAATGTTCTTGTTTTTTTGTTTCCTTTTCTCAGATGCAATCCGGTCTGTCGCACTGACTTCGCAGAAACTGGGAGGGGCTAGGCTAATAAGCCTTTTGCACAGGCAGAGTGGGCGGAGCTAGGCTAATAAGCCTTTTGCACAGATTCAGTCCTAAGCAACGAAAGGAGAGTATCACCCATCCTGACCTGTCTTGCCTTACAAGGAAAAGCGGCATTCAAGTAAACAACGCCCAATCCTGCAGGGCTTGGTACTTTCTCTACTGGTTTTCAACGCCTACGTGAAACTGGTGGGCGAGATCCTCCGTCACCATGGATTGAGGTCTATATTGTATTCTGATGACTCCCAACTCTATATGTCCACTCTTGTTGACCCAAGTGATGCTGCGGTGCTTGGAAACTGGGGGGGTCTTGATGGGGACAATAGGCTTCTGCTGAACTCTGGTAAGACCAAATAGCTTTTGGGTATGCATGACTCCAGGATACGGAGCTTTGTCATCTTTGATTCTAGATGGGGTGACAAGGCCCAAGAAAGACCCGGTCCACAACTTGGTGGTTCTTTTGGACTTATGACGCCTGTTCAAGGAAGGCAGCTATGGCTAGGAGAGCCTTTGCACAACTTTGTATTGTGAGCCAGTTGCAGCCTTACTTGGACTATTATTACCTGCACTCAGTCATTCAGTCCCTAGTTATCTCATGGCTGGACTATTGTAATGCTTTTTTGCAGGGGGCTACACTTGGAAGAGCCTTCGGAAGCTACAGCTGGTGCAGATTGCAGCAATGTGGGTAGTTTGGAGAGCTCCAAGAATGGCCTTTGTAGCATCACTGCTCTGCAAGCTGCATTGGCTACCAGTCTGCTCCCAAGTGCAATTCAAAGTGTTGGAAATCATCTTTAAAACCCTTCATGGCATGGTTCCAGGTTGCTTGAGGATCCATTCTTACCTCACTGGGATTAACCCATAAACTTGGTCCGCAGAGGACGCAGGCTGCAGGGTCCCCTCAGCCCGATTACTCCAACTGGTGGAGTCCAGGAGGTGGGCCTTCTCTGCTATTCCTCCTGTCCTCTGGAACATCTTGACTCCCAACATGAGGTTGGCCCTAACCCTCTTATCTTTTCATAAGGGCTTAAAAATGTGGCTTTGTTAGTTGGCTTAGGACCCCAGTGGGGGAACAGCACAGTCCAGTTGGTTTGAGTAATAATAGATCCTGCCTTCCCCTCATTCTGTTCCCCTATCCTTCCCACGTGTCTTTAGTTTTTAATGTTTGATTTTAACTTTGATGCTTTATGTTTTTAACTTAGATATAACTGTAAGCCGCCTAAAGTTACCCCATGGTAACATGGGTGGCCAATAAATTTTATAAATAAATAAAATAAACAATATAAAAACAAGTTATCATTTTGGGGAACTAAACTAGAAACTAGGAACGGCATGAAATCATTTCCTGCACTGCTGTGATCCAAAGAATAGTCCCTTCCCCCATGATAATATTTTAATTACGGAGAAGTTTACTGTTGTTATCGTTAATGGAGCTTTCCTATTAAAACAGGATTCCAAGAAGAGACTTTCTTTAATACTAGCAACATTAAAAAAAATGAATTTTCTTATCAAGTTTGTTGAAATCCTTTCAGATAAAATTGATAGGTTTCAGAAATAAACACACACCGAGTATTAAATACAGACACCTGGAAGTAAAAAAAAAATAAATAGAGGGGGGGAGGAGAATTCAGAAATTCCAGTACAGGGCCAAACTTACATTATTTGCATTTTTTTTAAAGAACAGGATACACTTTTAAAGAAAATCACATAAGGGTTTGGCCCTGTGCAGGTGAATATGGGTCTCTCCTTAGGCTGGAAGTTGGTATGCTGAGAGACTAGAATAGGAAATATGAAAAACTAGTTCCTCTATTATCCTTTGTCTGTAGAACAGAATACAGACAAAATGGTTATTTGGTATTTCTCTGTCATCTCTCATAGCCTCAGGAAGGGCTCCTTTCAAAGTCCTTTGATGTCAACTGCAATCTTTCCATATTAAATTAACTTTGGAACATTCCCAAGATGAACCTTATTTTGCTGTGCTCTTTGAAGGTTTCTTCATAAACACAGAAGTATGTAGAATTTATCCCAGTGACAACTAGGAGTCCTTGTAGTCTGCTATACAGTAAACCTGTTTGCCCTGTTTTGTTTTGTTTCGTTTTTTTTCCTGGTGAATTTATGCAGGATTTGGTAGCCAGGGTTTTATTTCCTAGTTGCAGAAGCTTCATAAAAATTGCAGATACCAGCAAACTTATGAATTTAGGCCCTTACATCTTCAGATTGTGACTGTTAACAACTCATGTTCATTTTTAAGGAATGCTTAGAGCAAAAAGAGTGATATTCTATTCTAGGCCGCCCTGCAAGAACGGTGTAGCTCATTTTCTGTGTCTGGTGGGGCTTCGGGACTGGGTGTCCTTGAATTGTAAGGTAAGATTATTTTGAAACCCCAGGAAACTTCAAAAGGATTTTTTGCAGAATCATGAAATTAAGTAGAAACAGTTTTAAGAGAAAGAGAAATAAAATTTGTGTGAAATAAAACATTTAAAATGTTGTATAACAGTTTCCTTGTATAGGTGGAGGCTCTAGAATTGCAGTCTGAAAAAGTGGACGGAATTTGGATCAGAACCAAAACTTGAAAAGCAGCAGAAGAAAATATGCTGAAAAGAATGAATTTATTATGCTCTGACAATGAATTGTCAGAGACTGCTACAGTGTAATTTCTTAACTGACAGTCTACTTGATACAAAGTGTTCATCAGTTAAAGTATTTGATAAAGAAAAACGAGTTGTTATTCAAAGAGCTGTAAAATGTTTTAAGATCTTTTACCTGTGACAGTTTACCAAGTGAAGAAATACAACAGGAAATTGATTTAACCAATATGATCCTTACTGTTGTGATGCTAAGGCTATATTTGCTTATCATCTCTCTTTAATTTTTAAATTCTCATCTTTAAAAAGACTGTATATATCCCTGATTTGTGTAGAAAAACAATTATCACGCCAGCACACTTTGTATAGAATAAAAGACAGTGCCACTAACTTGTGGGAATTCCTCATTCCTCAGACAAAAGAGCTACCTAATCCAGCATTCGGTTTTCAAAACGAAATAAACATCAAGCTTAGCAAACTTTCTTCTTCCAATCAGATTTTCAGGATATACCGACAGTTATATCTCCATCACGACAAGTGGCCAGTGATATATTTTGCCTTCCATCTATTTTTAAGCTTTTTTTTTAAACTGGAAGTTACGTATTTCCCAAAGCTTTTTTTTTTAAAAAAATATTTATTGTAGACTTAAGCCCTGTTATCTTGCCACCTAAATTTGCCGATTGTTGAAAGGTCACAGTTTAGTTTTTGACTCTTTTGAGTTGTAGAACACCCCAAAACCTTGGGTAAAGTATAAGCACGTTTTTGTTTTGTTTTTAGAATAGGGAAATCAAAATATCTTCGCCAAAACCACAGGGGGGGAAAAATGGTCTAGGACAACTGGGCACAGCCACAATAATGCAGCCCGCTCGCCATTGCCAAGTTTCTTCTGCCAAATCATTGCTGCCAAGTTGTCACAGGACAATTGAACACAGTCCATTTAATGCAGGGACAACTTGCTGTCGGCAGCCAGAGGGAGAACTGGGCGAGTGAGCGAGCAGAAACACACACTCATCGCCAACACTGCCACTGCACTGAACTCGGGACTGTTCAGAGTTTGGAGCATTCAAGATGGTGGCAGAGAGGTAGTGGAAGTCTGGGTGGCTCCCATTTTCATACATGCCACTACTGCCCGTCCTGACCACTGCTGCTGCTTCCAAATGACCCAAATACCACCGCCACCGAGTAGCTCATGGCAGCAAGTGCATGAAAATGGGACGGACCTGGCCACTGCCGCTTCTGCACTGCCTTCCTGATTCACCGCTGCTCCCAAACAGCCCAAACTCTGAAAGGCCTGGAGCTCAGTGCTGCGGCAGGGTCACCGTGAGATGTATGCCCCTGGCCTCTGCTGCTCTGTGTTCTCTCCACCTGCTTGCTTGCCAAGCCACTGGCTACCTGCAGCGAATTAGTCTCCATGTCAAATTAGCGGTGTTCAGTTGTCCTGCGATGACTTGGTGGTGATGCGTTAGCAGAGGTCACTTGGTGGTGGCAAGCTGGCCATACAGAGCTGGCCGTGCTGAGCTGGACATACCATATTGTCCCATTTTGGTGTGTGTGTGTGTGTGTGTGTGTGTGTGTGGAAATGCTGAAAATAGGTAACCCATTTTGCAGAAGTGTCAGTTTCAGTTAGTGAAAATGTTCCTGCTTCCCAAATTTAAATGTGACTTAACCATCAGACTTTATCTGTAACTGATGTACTGAATTACTGAATAGTAATTTAACTTCATATTTATCACTACACGTGATAAATAGGGAATCTACATGTGAAAATAGGGAATCCAAAGAAAAATGAAAAGTAAGGCAGACATTTACAAACTTAACATTTATAGGTTCAAAGTAGTCCCTGTCTTGATTAATATTAAATGTGCACTGGGTGGGAGATTGAATTTACCACGTCCTCTATAACTCACACATCTGTCAACATTTACATTAAGTTTGAAGATAAAATATTGAGACAAAAAGCATTAATATAGGAACCATTTTTGTAAATAACATAATGTAAAATCAAGATCTTTGTTCATGAACAATAAAAACAAAGAACGCCACGTGATGGGTACAAAATAAATTAATTGCTTTGATATAAGAATGTAATCAGAAAAAAATACACATAATAGACTTATCCAATAAATCATTTGAAATAGGACAGTAAATTAGTATTGTATAATGTTTTTTCTCTTTCCTGTCCGATACCAGGGAACAATGTACCCCTACATGCATTGTGTATATGTGAATCGGTAAGGATCATATTATAGTTCTATAGGATAAAAAATACATAAGGAAAAAATATACATAGAATTAAAATCCATTGAATTGAGTGAGAATTACATTTCAGCAATCTGAAACAGTCATATAGTAGTTTTTCCAAAGCCATTTCGCTAAATATTTGTAGTCCTAGAATCTTTTTTTTAACTTTTATAATTTCCTATTATTTTAGAAAGATTCATACTGTTCCAGGTAAGATTATTTATGTGTATATTTGTGTGTGCGTGCATACATTTATAAGTATGTTATGTATATGTGTCTGTGCAACTCCGTATACACACATACAAACCATACACATAGAAACACACAGGGGAAGTTGCTCTTTTCCACCAGAGCAGAGGTCTCCAAACTAGACAGCTTTAAGACTTGTGGACTGAGAGTTGAAGTCCACAAGTCTTAAAGTTGCCAAGTTTGGGGACCCCTGCTTCTGAGAAATAGAGGTAATCCTCAATGTATGACTACTTGTTTAACAACTGTTTGAAGTTATGTTACTGGAAAAAAACTGGCTTATGATCAGTCCTTGCATTTACTGTCACAGCATTTCATGGTGACATGATGAAAGTTCAGACAATTGGCATGTGTTTGAAACAGTTGTCACGTGGTGGGGTAATATGTTCACTATTTATTTATTGTCAATCGCTTACAAGATAACAGGTATAAGTATAAACATAGTTTTGAATACATGAGATGGGTACGTATAAGAAAAATAAAAAGAAACAATAGGACAGGGACAGTAGGCACGATTGGTGCGCTTATGCACGCCCCCTACAGACCTCTTAGGAAAGGGGTGAGGTCAATAGTAGACAGTCTAAGGTTAAAGTTTTTGGGGTTTGGGGAAGAAATCACAGAGTCAGGTAGGGTATTCCAGACATTGACCACTCTGTTGCTGAAGTCGTATTTCCTGCAATCAAGTTTGGTGCGGTTAACCTTGAGTTTGTATCTATTGTGTGCTCTTGTGTTGTTATGGTTGAAGCTGAAGTATTCATTGACAGGTAAGTCATTGCAATGTATGATTTTATATACCATACTGAGATCAGATGGAAGATGGTGTAATTCAAGGTTTTCTAGGTCTAGAATTTCAAGTCTGGTGGCATAACAATGAGTAGAGGAGTGGAGAACTCTTCTTGTGAAATATTTCTGGACTTTCTCAACTGTGCTAATATCAGATACATGATATGGGTTCTAGATTGATGAGCTGTATTCAAGTATAGGTCTAGCAAATGTTTTGTATGCTCTAGTTATTAGTGTGATATTACCAGAGAAGAAGCTATGTAGGATTAGATTAACAACTCTTAATGCCTTTTTGGCTATGTAGTTACTGTGGGCTCTAGCACTTAGATCATTAGAGATGAGTACTCTAAGGTCCCTGACAGAGTTTGGATCCTCACCAAGGTCTTGACTATTCAGCTTGTATTTTATTTTCTGATTTTTTTTTTGCCAATATGTAAGACAGAGCATTTATTTGTTGAGATTTGAAGTTGCCATTTGATTGACCATTCTGATACATAGTCGAGGTCTTTTTGGAGGGTAGTAAGTAACTACATTGTTTAACGGCAGAATTTCCAGTCCCAATTGGTGTAAGTCAAGGAATATCTGTAGGAAGGATATAGATCTTTTAAATAAAAAAAGATGAATCATTTCCCCCATAAGAAGATAAAAAGTGTACCTGCCAAATAACCTATGATTTCAGGATGTTGATAGGTGTGTTCAGCTAGGAATTATCTTAATCTTGTAGTTTCAAAGTAAACCCAAAGTCTGGGTTGTTTATTTTTTTTAAATAATAATAAATTTGGAGATATAAATCTTCAAGTTTCATAAGCCTCTTGATCTTCTGTTTGTTGAACTTCTGCTGTCAATATGTAAGTATTTTTAACTTTAATACAATGTATTTCTAGTAAGTATTTCTAACTTTAATACAATGTATTTCTAGTAAGTATTTCTAACTTTAATACAATGTATACAAAGCACTTTAAAAGGTGAGATAGATTACATATTACAATTCTTGTTTATTTTAGGCATTCTGCATTTCTTTGAGACATTAAAGATAACAAGTTTCTTTGTGTCAAACCAACTTTTTTATTTTTACAAATTTATCTGAAAGGGATACATTTCCTTTTAATATAAGATTTTGTGTTGGCTGAAATGTAAGGTTTTAATTGTTTATCAACTTTGTCATCAAAAAGTGAACATACTTAATGTAGTAAAATGTCATTATGTAATCAATGTAAGTTCACTTATGAAGCAAAGAATCCTGAAATTTTTTGCAGTTCTTATATATGCATTTATCACTTTGGGGTAACATATTCTCTATAGTTATTCTGGTCATATCCAGATTATTTGTGTTCTTTTGATTTAAATCAAGAATTTGGTTTAATCATACTATGAACAAAGATAGTACTTTCTTCAAAATCAGTTTTTCATAAAATGGGCATAGAAAGCACAATGGAGTAGTTTTCTATGTTGACTGGCCCTGGGTTTATGGTTAAAGATAAAAATAAAGATGTCCCCTTTCTAGTCATGGCCAACTCTAGGAAGTAGTGCTCATCTCTGTTTCTTAGGCAAGAAAGCCAGTGTTGTCTAAAGACATTTCCATGGTCATGTGGCCATCATGAATATACACTGAGGTGCAGTTACCTTCCTACTGAAGTATCGATTTTTCTACTTGTGTTTGCATGCTTTTGAACTGCTAGGTGGGCAGCAGCTGGAACAAGTAACAAGATATCACCCCATCACACAGGGATTGTGTCTTGAACCCAGGCGGTCAGTTTTCCGGCTGACAAACCTTTAAGTGCTGAGCCCTCATGTCCCCTGATTATGATTAAATACAGTGTTTTCCCCAAAAATAAGACCTATCCAAACATAAGCTCTAGTTTGGTTTTTACATGTTTGTCCCATATAAGCCCTTCCCCCAAAATAAGTCCCAGTTAAGACCCCGCCCACTTGGCTGCATGGGGTGGGGCGAGGCACGCTGGTAAAAATTAAGCTAGGGTGAGGATGTGGGATGGAGCTGCCCTATTGGACAGTACCTTTGGACAGTTGCAGCCTCTGACGAAATGGAGACTGTGGGGCTCCACATGCATCAGTCCAGAGCCTGTTTCTTGGCTGCAGGGGCCTTTTCTGAAGGCCTCTGACAGCGAAATGGATGCTGGGGGGTGACGCATGCAAGCAGCGATAAATGGCTGTGGAAGAAATGGGCCAGCAGGGGGCTCCTGCTGGGCGGGGCTGTCAGTGCCACTGCCGCAAGGTGAATCAGTGGCAGACATCCCCCCAAAATAAGACCTGGTGCCTTTTTTGATGGGACAAAAATAAGGCCAGGGCTTATTTTTGGAAAACAAGATATTGCAACATAAATCAAAATATAACTATATAGTTTAAATCTACTCTGATTCTGTTTTAGCACCCCCAACCACATTACATACAATGGATTCACATCATAGTTTATTATAAAAACTTTTTAAAGTTAAATTGAGGTTGATTGAAGTTATTCTAGCAGCTAAAAAGTATATTTTAGACCACTGTATTGTTATTCAATACAAATACTTCCTTACTATTATGTTCAGTATTTTTCTTCAGGTGAAGATGGGCAGCTGGTGATGCAGACAAATAATTCCATCAGATTGCTTGGACTTATTTAAGATCTCTTTTTTGTTGTTGCTTTAAACATAAAAATTGCCATCATAGTTCTTTAGTAGCAGTGATCCACTTGTTTTATTGATCGAGAAGATCAAATATGTTATTTCTCTTATTCCCAATGCAATTGTGAGATCTATTTTTGTTGGAAATTATTTCAGACTCGAAAATTAGTGTTTTTTTTTTTTTTCTGAAGAACTACAGTATCTTAAATAGTTTCCAAATAGTTACCAAAAATGTTTAAATTATTGATCAGGAATTGGAAGTATAACTACATGCTCTGGAACTTCTCTGCATTATTGTAGTATAATAATAGAATCTATACATATATAAAAGCGAATACTCATGCTTCATCACAAAATCTCCAGAACCGTAAAGCCTACAAACTTGAAATGTGGCACTTATGTTCCTCTTGGCTTCTAGGTGCTTGCTAACAAGGGATTTTTCGAAATGACCATCAGAGCATTAGTATTTCATATATTATTATTAACACGCTCTGATGCTAAGGAGTTCTATTCCCCCTCCCCACCTGAACATAAATCTGTTCCAAATGCAAAACACAAGCAGAGGAGTTTGAGTTTTAGTTTCACAGCACCAAGCAGCTTTAATACAGAACAGTTGAGCTAAACCACGCCCAGGCTCCTTGTTGTCTCCTTGCTCACACAGCAAATACTGTTTTAGTTTCCAAACAGCCCTCAGCTTTCTCAGACTGACAGGACACTAGCCAGATGAATGCTGATGGATGCTGGTAGGCAGAGGCACAATGTATGGATTAAGGGTTTAAAACTTGTGGTAAGGCAGGTCTTCATTCAGAAATGTTTGTTTTCTTGAATTCCTTTCTCAGTTTATTCAGTAATATATTTCTGCTATTACTTCCTTGGTCTCACTTGTTTCCAGTCTGAGAGATCTTTGTCTTCATGTTGACTGAAAGTCAGAATAGATTATTACTGATCCGATTTAACCAAGAGTGGTTCATTGAAGTGAAATAGCGAAGGTAAAGGAGAATTTACTGTATGCGTCTTGGTGGATTAGAAGCTACTTAGCCACAGCTAAGTAAATGAGTAGAGAATGACAATGTATTTATTTTGGGAAATGCTTGATTCTTGGAGGCAGAGGTGGGTATTCAGTAGGTTCTGGCCAGTTCTGGAGAACGGGTAGCGGAAATTTTGAGTAGTTCAGAGAACCGGCAAATACCGGCTCTGACTGGAGATTTTACAGTCTCCTTCCCCTGCCACGCCCACCAAGCCACTCCCAGAGAACCAGTAGTAAAAAAAAATTGAATCCCACCACTGCTTGTACCCATTTTTCTTTCCAACCTGTCCGTGATATCAATGCATTAAGGAATGTACTGTTAAAGTATGCTTGTCTGATTTTTTAGACTCTCTGTTGTCTAAAAAACAGGGAATGATATAGCTGCAAAAAAAAAAAAAAAAAGATCAATGTAATACTAGCCTACATAAATTCTATGACAGTGTTGAGATCAAGAAAAATCATTATTTCTTTCTATTCTGCATGACTCAAACCATACAGAATATTGCCTTCAGTTCTGGACCCTGTTAAGCAAGAGCGTGTCCAGAAGAGAGCGAGGAAAGTTGGAGGTACTGGTTCTGTTCAGTCAGACAGAAGACTATGCAGAAGTCTTCAGAGGTCTTTCAGAAGAATTAAGGAACACAGCAGGACATTTCCTAACTATAAAAGGTGTTCAATAATGGAAGAAACTACCTTTAAAAAGTAGTGAACTTTTCTTGGCTCTGGAAGTGTTTAAACAGAGGTTGGATGACCCTCAGTCGGGAATGTCACAGTACTGAATTTCTGCTTTGCTTAGATTATATCCATATCTCTTGCAACTCTGCCATCTTTGATTCTTTAATCCCTGGTTATTGGAATTGGACAAGGAGGGTGAGGTAGAACAGGGAGGTTTAAATAAAAGAGGGTTGCGATTAATAAAATATGTGGCAGTTTGCTTTAGATTGTGGATAGATATTGACTACAATTTTGTTGGTTATACCTAAGGAGAAATAAATTCCATGCACACCCAACCTTCCTGTTAATTGCCAGAGCAATTCCCACCCAGTTGCAATGGTAGCTTATGTATTCCAGTGAGCCATGGTTTCCCTCTACCTGGGCTGAGCTTGGACCTTTTCAGGTTCCCCTGACCAGGCTCAAGTCTAAGCCTCATACATACCAGATTACTCACTTCCCACCGGATTCATTGTTCCTACCATCTATTAGCCCATACGTAATAAATTATCTTAATTATCCTTTTTCCATGCTAGTCTGAGCTACTTCTCTGAGGTCTCCAGCACTGGTCTGATTGTATAAATGTGCTACCCCTTAGCTCCTGTGTGTCTGATGTAGCAAAATAATTGATGTCCAGGTATTTGTACGGAGGACGAGCAACTTGATATATGGAGAGGGGAGTAGCAAAATGAGACCCAAGATTGCATGACATAACGTGCACTTCCTGGCCACTAGATAAGCAGTGTTATCATAAGAGTTATGATAACCATGTCATTATGCAAACTGGCATGCATGTGTGCCACTGAACGATACTTAGGCCATACATTTCCTTGCAGATAATAAACAGTTTTGTGTGTTTTAGCGGATTTTTTTTTTTAATGGGCTGGTATCAAATCACCATGGCTCCCTACCCTTGACCACTTGTTTCCAAGAAATCAAGCAGTTCCACAAGAGACTTCCTTCTTGGATGCAGGCAGTGGCTCCCTTCAGATGCAAAACAATCCTTGGCTCTTCCCTCTCACTGCAATGCTAGACAAAGAGACGGTTCCCTATCCACCTACCCCACCCAGGTAAATAATCTCCGGAACCATGCATCATTTCAGACCCAGCTGACACAGCACTTTTTTTTTTTTTAAATGTTCTCAAAGAGTAAAATTGTGCGCAGGGAATGGGTGGGATCAGTAAGGTGTCTCTTGTTCAGTTGGCGGAGCGTTTGTTTGCCTGTTTGATGAAGATGCCTGGTGTCATCCAGAGCAAACATTCCAAGCTAGGGTTTGATCAACAGGTGGGGTGGTGTGGAAGACAAAAATGTGCCTTATTCTCACCTCCATTATGTAACAAATAAGCAAGGAGTTTTACGATTCTAAAACTAGCTGCCGCTATAAATGTTGGTGGAGTGACTTCATAAGGAAATAAATGGGTGTGACGCGAGAATCTTTGCATCACACCAACGAAAACATAGAAGTTAAAAAGAGGCAGGGTTTGCTCCAAGGCCATAAATCCCTTTCCAAACAAGCTGCATTCGTGCCATGCACTTTTCAAGTTAAAAAGAGGCAGAGTTTGCTCCAGGGCCACAAATCCCTTTCCAAACAAGCTGCATTCGTGCCATGCACTTTTAACAGGGTAGGCTGGACCAGTTTTCTCGGTTCTGACACAGGTACACGAACTAAATGGGCTGCTTCGAACAATAGTTTATAAAAGCAAAACAAAACAAGAAGCCAACATTAAGACTAGCAAGAGCCGCGAATGCTCCAGCACAGAGGTCTCCAACCTTGGCCACTTTCAAACTTGTGGACTTGTGGACTTCAACTCAACAACTTCAACAGCTATGCTGGCTGGAGAATTCTGGGAGTTGAAGTCCACAAGTTTGAAAGTAGCCAAGGTTGGAGACTGGCTAGAGAATTCTGGGAGTTGAAGTCCACAAGTTTGAAAGTGGCCAAGGTTGGAGACTGGCTGGAGAATTCTGGGAGTTGAAGTCCACAAGCCTTAAAGTGGCCAAGCTTGGAGACCTCCGCTCCAGGCAAGTCCTCCATACTCAGCCGCTAAAGCGGGAAAAGGTGGCACCTGAAACTTCGTGGGGGGAAAAAAAACCAAACAACCCCCAAGGGGCCAGGCCCATAACGCGTGTCTAAGCAAGGCGCCACGCCGTCGCCAAACCGAGCGTTACGTTCTTCCTCGCCGCGGCTGGATAAAGCTTTTTGGTCGAAGCCTTTGACAAACTGGGGTTGCAGGACCGGGACCCCGCCCCGGGCCGAAGCCCCCCCCCCCCCCGCCCCAACTCCGGGAAAAGCCTCGCTGAATCTGAAAACAACAACAAATAAATAAATAAATTTAAAAAAAGGCGCTTGGCTTTTCTTGAAGACGGCAGGCTGCCAGCTACCCAACCCGCGGAGGTTGAAGAAGCCGCCGACGACGACGACGACGAAGTTTGAGGGAATCCGATTCCTCTTTCGAGGCCGCGACGGACGGCCGGTCGCTAAGCGAAGCTGAAAAGGAAAAAGAGGGAGGAACGGCGGCTTCTTCTTCGCCCTGAGGGGAAACTCGCCCGGGGAGTCAGGGCGGACGGACGGCCGGTCGCTAAGCAAAGCTGAAAAGGAAAAAGAGGGAGGAACGGCGGCTTCTTCTTCGCCCTGAGGGGAAACTCGCCCGGGGAGTCAGGGCGGACGGACGGCCGGTCGCTAAGCAAAGCTGAAAAGGAAAAAGAGGGAGGAAGGAAGGAAGGAACGGCGGCTTCTTCTTCGCCCTGAGGGGAAACTCGCCCGGGGAGTCAGGGCGGACGGAGAGAGAGAGAGAGAGAGAGGCACCTGGCGCTCGGAGCGCCTCTTGCAGGGCGCGACGAGAGCGGGGCCTTTTGCGTTGTGTGAAGCGGGGGAGGGCCGGCTTATGAAGCGGGGAGGGCCGACTCGGAGAGGCGGGCTGTGTGTGTGTGTGTGTGGAGGGGGGTGAGGGGCAGGAGAAAGAGGGAGGCGGTGACCTCCGAGTCGGAGAAGGTAGGAGAGAGACGGCTTTTATTGGGGAGGGGGGGGGGGGGGGGAGAAGAAGAGGGGGGGGGGGGGGGGAGGGCCCGCCTAAAGGCGGCGCCGGCCGGGGGGGGGAACCCCCCCCCCTTTTTTTTTTTTTTTTTTCCTTCCCTTCCCTTAGCTTGCTGCCCTCGGCGGCCCTGCCGGTAGGGGACCATGCAGAGGTCCCCTCTGGAGAAGGCGAACGTTTTCTCCCAGCTTTTTTTCAGGTGAGCCGCCGGGCCCCCGTCGTCCCCCCCCCGGCACACGGGCTACTTTGGCTTGGGTGGGCGAACGGGCAGGTGGGAGGGAAGGGGACGGGAAGAAGGCAAAGCAGCGAAAGCGGACCAGCGACCCGGGACCGGGAGCGCGCGGCTGAGCTCTGAGAGCGCCTGCTGGAG
>NW_020769366.1:1782008-1828783 GCF_900518735.1 Pseudonaja textilis | reverse complement strand
GGGGGAGGGTGGGCGCGTCTTTTCAGGTGGTTGGAAGAGCCGCGGGAAAGGCGACCCTCAGGGACAGTTTTAATGGGGAAAAGGGGTTTTTTATGGTGGTTCTCATCCTCCTCCTCTTCATCCTCCTCCTCCTCCTCCTCCTGCTGCTGTAAATCGTCCATAACCTAGAAAACGGGGGGGCGGGGGGGGGCGCGTCCTTTCAGGTGGTTGGAAGAGCCGCGGGACAGTTTTATTGAGGAAAAAGGGAGTTCTTATGGTGGTTCTCATCCTCCTCTTCATCCTCCTCCTCTTCCTCCTCCTCCTCCTGCTGTAAATTGTCCATAACCTAGAAAGGGGGGGCGGGGGGGGGGTCCTTTCAGGTGGGTGGAAGAGCCGCGGGGAAGGCGGGCCTCAGGGGACAGCGCTTAGCTTTATCGGGGGGGGGGGGGAGGGGGGTGTTCTTATGGTGGTTTTCCTCCTCTTCTTCCTCCTCCTGCTGCTGCTGTAAACCGTCCTTAACCCGTCCTGCGGCCCGAGGGTATGAAATGAGGGGAGTCAAGTGGAAAAGCCCTGCAGGGAAGGCCCCCCTCCCGTCGACCCTCCTGCTTGGCTTTCTCACGCGCAAATACCACCGCGCACCGCTTGCCGGAGATGCCAGTAATTAGCCCTTGCAAACAGTTGGCAAAGGAGAGAGAGAGACAGAGAGAGAGAGAAAAAAAAGGGGGTGTGTGTGTGGAGAAATATGCTGGGTAGTTCTAGGAGGGAGAGGAGGAGGAGGAGGAGGAGGAGGGGGAAGACTCTCTTCGCCCCCCCCCTCTGGACTTGACTTTCCTCCTTTTTGTACCCTTTTGGTGCCCGCCCCGGTCCACAGTGCGCTCCTTGGAAATACCCGCCAAGGCTTCCTCGCCTCAAGCTGCGAGGCTCGTAAAATCACGCCCGAAGCACGAAGGGAAACGGATTTAAAGCAGATCACTCAAGTAACCCTTGGGTGGGCGAGATGCCGCCTTCCGATGGGATAGAAAGCGACGACTCTTCCTAGGGATGGTTTGCTCAGGAAGCAGGATTTATAAGCGACTTCAGTTTTTCCTAAGGCTGTCCCAGGAAGAGCAGGGCTTAACAGCCTCTGGGAGGTCCTGCTCAACCTTTACAAACTCCGAGTGAGCTCAGAGTAGTCCCTGTTGACTGTGCCACTCATTGAAGTATTGCATAAGAACAATTATTAACTAATGCTTATTAATAAATCACCATATTTCACAATAATCTGCTAGTTCCCATTCACGTTTTTCTTTGTTCCATCATAAAGCCAAAGCTAGAGTCCTTGAATTTTTCCCATGAAATTTATGCCAGTAAGTAAAATCAGATCTGCTGAATTTCATCAAGACCATCATCAGAGCCGAGGAGACCATGGGGGTCTGGTGGTTAAAGGAGACCTACCTTCTAATGGACAGTCAGTCATGGAAGTGCTCTAAATGAACTATGGGAAGTCACTCTTCTTTAGCCCAGCCTATATCACAGATTTATAAAGGAAATATTTAGGAAGGATTATGTGTATAATTTGAGCTCTGGATTGAAAAGGCAGGATATAAATGGAACAGACCAAAAAGTATGGACCGTGCAATATTGGGTACTCCCTATAGTCTTACATGCCTGTTTTCAGAGCCAACAGTATAGAGCCATAGTTGGCTCTATAGTATAGAGTTGACTGAATTCTTAATATTAGGAATTAATCCATTGCAATGCATTCCACTAATGAATAGAGCCATAGTATAGACTATGTTTTCTGGTAGAAGAGTTACTCGACTGTATGATGGAAAAAGACAGAAGTCTGTGGTTTTCATTTATCCAACACGAATGGGCAAAACAACGTGCGCTATTCATATTACCCTATTAATTTAAGAGTTGATGGCCATCAACATCATTTTGGGTTTGCATACATCATTTTAAAACAGGATTGGGCAAACACAATAGCACAGAATGTATGTGTTACATTCAGGATGGGAGACAGCTTGTTATCTAAAAATGCTTTTAAAGCTGCTTATAGGCTTCATTGATGCTGGGTTGGATGAGATTCTGATTTGAAACAGCAGGTTCTTCTTACGTTCAGATAATTCTTAGTCATTTCAGCTCTAAATTATACTTCCCGGGTAACTTTTTCTTCTTTGCATGTAAGGGCAGAGACACAGATAGCTACTCTTTGCTTCATTTTGGTCTGCTAATAAATATCTGGTCTGTTCATAGATACCAAGGTAGGGATTTTTCCCGGGTAGAAAAGGTACAGACAGTGACATAAGGACACACTTAAATGACAATAACTTTATTAACTTAAAACAACTATAGGCTATTGTCTATAATTCTGTACCCACAAAATTAGGATATCTATTTGACATGGTCACATTGAAGGGAAGAGATAATTGATCTTGCCTTTTGCTTTATGAACAACAGATTAAATATAGCTAAAATATCTTCTTAATATGTATATTTGGGGATGTAGTTTAAGATGGAGAGCATTTAACCCTCTCCCACATCTTCTCTTCCAGTAAATGGAAACAGAGTAGAAGAACGACGTTCAATTGTTTTGAATATATAGCAGGTATGCTATATTATCTTAAGGACAAAAATAAAATACAAATGCTAATATGATATCAATACATTTTCCATCTTTGACTAGTATATGACTTAGTATTCAGCTTTCAACATTTTACTTCTTCATGTTGAGTTTCAGCAATCCTGTGGAATAATTTTTTAAAAAACACGCAATTAGTGCATGTGCATGCAAGGTGTGTATTAAAAGTACCACACAGAAGCATATTATATTAAAGAGCATAGCTTGCACAAAATTCATGCATTTAGAAAAAAACGTACTGAGAAAATGAAAACGTACTTTTTGATTGATTTAGAAAAGTATTAACCCTAATGCAGAAATTGAAAGACTGGAAAAATGGGGAATAAAATTGGATTTTTTCTCTCTGTTTTGAGAAGAATTTAGTTGGTGTAGTTATAGTTGGTTTATCATTATGAAATGATCAAGTCTTTTAATCTATTCGTTTACTCACTGTACGTGTGTATATGTTTATATGCACAATTCTACTATATAATATGGGATACCAATGCAGAAAAGGCAAAGCATGCTCTATCTGGAATAATGCATTTCCTCACATGTGAGGTACACAAGGCATATTTCTTCCAAGTCAGGACAACAACGTATACATTTTCTAAAACAATCTACATTTTCTAAAACCATCTACACCAGCCCCATTTCCCCCTTTGTGTATTTTGGAACAGGTCAAGCCACCACAAATTTATCAAGATCAATATTTTGACAGCACAGTTTTTAGATTTGCTGAAAAGTACCATACCAATGACATAGGTCTTAAGATTTATCATAGCCTAATCCCCCAAGGTCTGAAAAATTAAACTTTCCTGCTGATGTTGCCATATTATTCAATCACTTCCTGCAGAACTCAGAGGGTTTTTTTAAATACATGCATATAAACCTACAATTAGTGCTGTAGGCTAGGGGTCTCCAACCCCTGGTCCTTGGACCGGCACCGGGCCGCGGCGTGCCAGAAACTGGGCTGTGCAAGCAAGCAAAGCCCCACCTGCGGGATGTGGGCAGCACACGCAACGACACCTCCTCCAGCCCATAGAAAAATCTTTCTCCGCGGAACTGGTCCCTGGTGCCCAAAATGTTGGGGACCGCTGCTCTGAGCAGAAAATAACGCTAATCACATTTAGCGGGCTATCTTAATTGTCCAGGCAGACTTTATAAGAGGAAAAAGACAAGTAGGAATGGTCAATCTGTATCCTTGGCCTCAATTCACAGAGACTTTGGCTTTTTAAGAATTAAGATCTTGGTTCCTTTATCCCTGTGTGTGATTTAGAAAGAGAAACAGAACAGCAATAGAAGGGGGGAAAAGGGTGCTTTTTTGGTGTCATCTCCATTTATGACTCTTCTTCTGCCCATTGCTTGTTTCACTCTTATCTGCGGCTGAGGCCCTCAACAGATTATCTCTAAAGGAAAGTGTTTATCACCAGAAAAATGGTTGCTTAGCATAAGAGAGTCCCATTCTGTGTATAGAAGAGGAGATAATCTCCACAGCTATTCTTCTTAAAGTCAATTTGTACTACCTCAATTATTGTTTGATTAACATCCAATTTGTCATTGCTTCACATACCTGGTTTATACTTTATCAATTGTTAACCAATGAGCAATATAATTGTATTTGGCAATAATTGGCTAATGCAGGGTACTTACTTGGTATTTACTTCTGAGTAGTTTATACTTATAGGAAGGTTCTGTAAATATTTTCATAGATCACTGAGCAGTAAAAGTTCAATTAAGACTACCTCTTGGATAACAACAAACAGATTTTATTGTTATAAGCCAGGTGATTTGAATCAGGAACACTCCTTCCATAGAGAAGCTGATGCTAATGGATGAAGTATGTTTATGGTCTACAATTCCTCTTTTGTTAGCTTTATTTTTGCTATGCAACCAATTAAAATATGTAAACATTAAAAGAGTACAAATAATGAATTTACATAATAAACCTTGTACCATGTGTGCCTCGATTATTTTCATATATACCTGATTTTTTTTTAAATGCAGCCTAATATATTATATATTAAATTCTTTTACAATATTACCTGGTGTCCCATCTTCTTCATAATCATTAATAATTGCTATGTAACCATATTATCAACTGGGGCAACCAACTATCCTCACTTTTATCTTTGGTTCACAACTTGTCTTGCTAAGATTGGATGATGCAGAACTCTATCCCAAACCCCCCATTGTCTGTGCAGCTTTTCTTGTTTATATTAAACAAGCTTTTTTCCATCACAAATGGGCTACAGGTAAGCTGGATACAGCCAGTTTGATGTATGAAAGACTAGTCCATTAAGAAGCCTTGTTTGCGTAGGAGAAAACCGATTTATCTCTTGTAATTTTTTCCTTCCCTATGTCAATTTCTAACTTACTATTGGAAAATGAAAATGGCAGTTGAATTCTTTTGATTTCACAGTTATTTGCAAGGATGTTTTGGCGATATCTTCCTGGCCATTATTTCACTTATCCATATTATAATTTTAAAAAATGGTGGTACAGTAGTAAGTTGGGTAATTTCCAAATTAATATTTATGAATTTAAAATCAATGTTTAACTAATAGACATTTAATTTTATATACAATCTTTTTTGAATCCCATGGACTCAAAGATACTGGAATTTAAATTCATAATATGTATAATTTCACATTGATTCAAATAAAGTCAAAGTACAGGTGTGACTAAATTGGTGTTTTCTTCTGCAATACTATGGTATTTAAAGCAATGAAGTAGCCTTTCTTCATTTTTACTAAAATAAATAGGAAAAATAAATTCTATTGACCTTTGCTGACCTCTCTCTCAATATCATACAATATTAATAGTTTATTATAACAATATAGAACTTAAGGAACTATTAATTTAAATTCCTAGAAATAATATGTAGAACTTAAGGAGCATATAATAATAATAAAAAATTAAATATTTAGTTAACTTTAATATTTAGCAATTTATTTGCATTCTTTTGTGGTGGTCAGTCATGTTTAAATTAGGATAAAGTAGTAATCTTGAACAGGTTATTTTTTCTTTGTTTAAAAAATAGTTTCTCCATTTTAATTTTTCAAAGATTTTTGAATGTAAGACTGAAGACAAAAAAGCTGGTGGTTTTTTTTTCCCCCTTCATACATTTTTCTCACTATAATTTCAGAACTGGCAACAAAAATCCATAGGTCTATTAGATGTTAACAAAGAGTTATTTGCTGCCATCCCTTCCGTGTATCCTTATACCTATTATCCTGTAAGTGATTGACAAATCAAATAAATAAATAAAAATAAATCCCCTCTTGATCAATTTTTTGCGGACCAGAAATAGTGGTACATTATGACATGACTGCAGGATTTGCTATAATGTAAAAACAGCAGTGGAGCAGGACCAATAATGCTGCATGCATCTTGATCCACCTTTTGAATACAAATCTGTTTCCCCTTTTTGGCTTTTTCAAGTATTTCTGGCATATAGACACTTCCTTTCTATCAGATCAAACTATATGCCCAACAGTGAGTTTCCAACTGTTCAAATAGGAGTTTTTGTACTTGATGTTAGTTATCAAACTTAGGACTTTCTCCATTACAAAGCAAAGATAGTGCTGCCTAAGAATTCCAGCATTTTTCAAATGTATTTTTATTTTCTTTGGAGTGGAAGTTTCTGGCTTTGAGTTTGAAATTGGCCTGCAAGAAATCCATATTTGCCCTATTAGGGCTTAATCGAAGACCATTCAATATTTCAAAGCCCCTATGTTTAACTGAGGTGCCCACTCAGGTCAAATGGATTATGTATTACTCCATGACACTTTTTTTAAACCTTATTTGCATGGGGAAAGAATAGCATATATGCCAAAGAGAGCGCCTTACTTTTCTCTATGCATAAAGAAATTTGAAGGAAGAGGTCCAACCTACAGCATCATATATTCCTGGTATTAGGTGTAGAAATATCATTTTTAAATTGCAAACATTGGGAAGAGCAGCAAACAGCTAGAATTTTTGGTTTGTTACTGTTTAGTGATCATGCCACATCTTGCATGTCAGGTTAAGCCGAAGCACGATGAAGAGGGATTCAATAAGAATTCAGTTCTTTATTTACTTACACACAATAGACAAGAGTCTTGACAGACTAAACCTATACTACTCTAACCCTATCTAATCCTGGTGGATTCTAAGGAGTGACTATTGTTACACTCTTCCTCTTATCTTATATCTTATCTGTGGACTGTCCTGCCTCTTGTCTGACCAGCTCCCTTTCTGGTGTACGATCCCGCATTCCTGAGAAATTGCCAGTTCACTATAATCCATCAACACCAGTTCCTCTTCTATGGGCACCATTTCTCACATTGCAGCCCAGTTATGGTACCTTAATCTTGGAAAGTAATAATATTAAAAGCAAAGGCCCTTCTTAGTCCTAGCATGTATTAATACTGGATTTGAAATACTGGATACGTCAGCTTTGTCATATGATCATAAATCCAGACAAGAAGTACACCCAGGACTACTAACTCTTAATTTAATGGCAAGGTTATATTAACTGAATCTTGAAAATATAAAAGTACATCTCCCCACCTCACCTTTACAGTCAAGAAACTAGCAAGAGGCCCTACTGAGATTGCTATTGCTTCTGTAGGCTAGGTTGACTCTTGAAGATGACAGTTCCTTGTCTGAGGTTGTGATTTGATTTCTGAATGTTTCATTACCAGCTAGGTCACATTTTCAGTGCTGTTTAGGGGTTATCAATGTCAATGTTCTTCTGTTTATAAGGGCTTCAGGTGCTGGTGTGTTAAGCCTTGTGATGGGTCAAGAGTGAGTCATCAGTGAGTCTTGTAATGGGTCTTTTGATAAGGAGGTTACATCAGGTCAGGGTCATTGGGAGGTGAACTGCTGGTGGGGAGGAGGTTGTGTGGATTGCTTGAGGTGGATGTTGTCTCTGGTTGGCTGTGTGGTTGATTTGGATTCTATGGTGTTCAAGGGCTGGTTGTAGGTCAATGTGTCCGTTGTGGCATGCCAGGCTTTGATAAACTCATGAGCATGGTGGGTCGTAGTGTGGCCGGTTAATTTTTTTGGGGTTGCTCCAATCAAACTGGTGTTGGTAGGGGATTAAGGATTTGGGATCATGGCATTTGACTTCCAGCTGGTGTTTGTGGATCCTGGTTTATTTAGTGATGTTTGTCCCAGGTAGAATTGGTTGCAATGGTTACAGTTGATTTTGTAGATTACATTGTTTCTTTCATTCTTCTGTATCTTGTTGAGTTGACTCTTATTTGCCATTATGAAGTTTGTGACTGCAACTCCTGTCTTCACAGGAGGACATTACACCACATGCCTGCAAGGTAGGCATTCTATCTTTGAACTTTAGGTCCTTATGTTGTCAGCTAACAAATACATGTGGTAAGAAATGAATAATAATACATACATCTGTTGTTCTGAAACATGGATTCCTCCAGGATACCTATCCATATCATTTTATACACAGAAAAATGGTCTTTCACCAGAAGATATTTTCATGGATTATTCCTCTGTAACACAATGCAAATAATCGGCAGCTCTGGAGGTAAAAACAATAATTGTGATTAAGTGTTGTGAGAATATCATGTATATACAAGATTTATGAAAGTTTACCTGTTATTATTACTCTTCACATTGAGCATGTTTAGAAAAACACATTATAACCCAAGTATTTTAGTATCATATTTTCATATATTAGTTTAGTTATACAATCTTTGGTACTTCATTACTGAACAGTTTGCTTGGAAGAAAAAGTCAGTGTAATAAATGTATAGCTTTGTAGATACTGAACTCTGGCAGAATTAAAGTGCCAAAATGTTCTTTCTAACCTTCCTTATTGAATGATGCTCAATTTTAATTTAGGCTAGAAAGAACATTTTGGCATTTTATATAGGACAATGATTCTGTCCTATATTATTATAACTGAAATCTTTCACTCAATATGAACACAAAGAAAATATTTTTATTATTACAAGTCATTCTGTTTATGTGTTAATGCCAATGCCAATGCTCAGGAGACAGTGATATTTGTAACTTTATTTGGCATTTGAGCCAATCAACCCAATGAAAATTTGACTTAGAGACACCAAGACAGAATTCACACCACTAATTACTTTGTTTGGACTTGGTTTGTATATTATGTGAACCCAACTATTGAGATTTTGGAAACCATGCTGTATAGTTTACCATGTTTAGGATGCAAAGTTAGGTGATAAATCTCTTGTAATCAATCTTAACGGAGCTCAAAATGTTCAGAAAGATTAGCTAATAAGCAACAAATAAATCAAAGGCTATCAGATTAATCAGCTAATCAGATTAGTCTGGGAGGTAAAATTAATAAATATATTGAAGGAGTATAGTAACAAAATATTTCAGTATTGTTGCTAAGAGAAGTAAGTACAAGGTATGTGTCTATGAACCGAGTCAAGCCTGATTCAAAGGAAACTTACATTGTGTGAACCAATCCAATTGTAACTTTTGTAATAAATCATAGTAAAAAAAATTCTGATTTAGTATGATGTGTAAATGGTTTAGCATAATTCCCTGGCACCAATTTATTCCTACCAATTCTCTATATTAAACAGTTGTAAAGGCTCTTGCTCACTCTCAGCTGCTCAAGTTATTATGTATGAAACATGCCAGTATTTAAAGCATCTATTAATTAAAGAACCTTGGATTTTTTTTTTCTCTAGACCTGCAATAGATGGAGGATAATGGAATCCTTTTAAAAAGATGTCTTGCTGAGCACTGTAGGACAGCTCTTAGCTGAAGAAGCTTGATATAAATATTTCCAAGGCATTTAGTCACCTGTTTTTTCTCTACAGCTTTTGCTATTTCTGTAATTAGTCCTGTAAATGTTACATTAACCAATCTAGATTGAAACAAATTACCATATGTGAATTATGGATTTGAGAATTCAGGTATTATCATTTAAGATATTTAAAAATCATCCATAGAGATATAATTTTTCTGCACATGCTTCAAAGTGGGTTGTGGTCAGTTAGTTGTTGTCCCCAAAATGAATACTATAGCTTGATAGGATAAAATACTTATAGTTGTTGTACTTAACTGTGACCCCCCATATACCGGTTGATGATAGCCTAGTCTAAAAGCTAGCTGTGAGAGATCACTCCAGACTTCTGATACGAGCTATTTATCCGTCTCAGCAAACTGCTTCTTGAACAGGAAAAGGAAAGCACATCAGAAACAAAAGAAAGAGGCTGCCTATTGATAACGTTGATCCTCTTCTATTTTTGACTCCAGCTCACCCACTTATTATTTGTGCTGTGCCTAAGGTGAGGACTCCAACAGGTTAGGAACCTTTCTGCAAAAGAAAGCACAGATAGAAACTCTTACAAGAATTATTACTGCTCTCCATTGGTGCCGAAACTTTTTTTTTTATTGCACTTCTAAGCTGATATAATCTTGGGTCTCCCATATACTTATAATACTCTGCAGGTTCCATATAGGCTGAGGGCACTTCTGAAGATTTACGGCATTAGCAACTGATGAAAATTCTTGTCTTATCTCTCCCGAGTCCTTAGATTTCCCTCATGTTGCCTGAAATCAGAACTACTGTACGAGATATATTTGCCACCTGCTTCCACAGTAATCTCCCCCGCCCAACACACTTTTTTTTTTACAGTGCAAGAAAACTCAGTAGGGAAATTAGATAGGTGAGATCCAGGGCGCTAGGTGGAATGTTGATTTTCCCGCTCTTCCATTGGTTAATCTGATGGATTTTTCTTCCTACTTTTCGTTTCTAGAAGATCCAGCACAGGCACAAGGACTTTCACGTAGTGGTGCAAATATGCTGCAGATATTTTAACGGATGGTTACGTGGAAAGACCATTGCTCTTATTTAGAAGTCTTATATATAACATATCATGTATGTAAAAGTATGTTCTAATTCGAATCAGTGATCCGGTGTTACTTGGTTTGGAAGCTCTTTCTTTTGATTCTCCACACCAGTTTTGGAATAAAGTAGTTTATTTGAAAAAGTGTAGTTGCTGGATATAATAGTTGGAAAATGATAATTTTGATAGCATTCTGGCACATGCAATGGTACGTGTGCAAGATTGCTTGTGTTAAATTTGCTGGGAGAGAGTGATATCTTGAGAAATACCCAGTGCTGCTGTTAGTTAGGAGATGGTAGCTGCTCTCAAATAACCTTACTGAGCCTTCCAGCTGCAAATGAAGTCTTTATTTTTAACCTGTAACATTAATTACATAGATTTAGGAATATTACTGCTGGGAAGTACCAATCTTTCTTCAATTTATGGAGCAAACAGCAGGTCTGTAAAATTCAATTTACATTAGCTTTTACCCAACTAGCATATTCCAGATGTGCTTGAAGTATATTTCCCAGAATTCTGAGAACTGCAAGCTCCAGTGCATAAGCAAAGTTCCATGTTTGGGAAATCTATTTTAAAGTCTGAGTAAAATGTTGTTCTATTATTCATAATTTCAAGCACAGATAAGAGTTTCTTCAAGAAGGACAAAGGTTGCTGTAACTACTCAGCGTACCTTTTGAACTATTACTGTGGGACACTTAAAGAAATAATTCCTGGGGAACAAATTTCACGATCAATAATATTAGCACACCCATTTCTCTTTCAAGCACATTTATCAACCTGAAGAAAAAGAAAAGAATCTCAATTTAAGATAATTACATAAAGTTTGCTGCTTAGCATATTATTAGAATATTAAAGCCCTACAAGGGGTAGGTAGTTAAACATTGTACCTAAGGACAGGAATTGTAAAAGTCTTGAGACAGCTTCACAGAAAAAAAAAGAAAGCCTTCTGTATTTTCATTTACTGATATAGGAAGTTGAGAAATGTTAGAACAAACAGAAGCACAGACATTGATTAAGGGAGGAAATGTTTAAAAGGGGAAAAAGTTATAAAGCAAATAAGAGTTAAGACAATGCCCTATTTACACTGGAGCTTGTATCATTCTTCTAAAGAGTATTTGGTTACTAAATGGTGAAAAGAAGAGGTGGAACTTGTTTTCCTTCTTTTACCTATATAACACTCTTTGTATGTGGCCCTAACATCCCTATTACTGTCAAATGACTGACAGCAGTCAGATGTTTCAGGAAGACTTCCTTTAAATGCCAGCCTATACTACTGAAACCATATACTAGTACGATGCAATAAGTTCTACTTGTCTACCACTTCCTTCCCAATTCTTCCCCGCATATTTTATTTCATTCCTCATTTCAAGATCCTTCAGACGTACCTTGAAGGCTTTCCCCTTAGACTCTGGATAGACTGGAGTGAACTGCTTGAATGACATTGTGTGGTTCTGGTGGGCCAAAATATTTAAAACATCTTGTCACATGTCAAGATCTTCTGTCCTGACTCTGAAAATCTGTAGAAGAAAAATCAATTATAGGAAGAAGAAAGTACACGAAGTATATTTTTATGCTTCAGTGACGGATAGCTCAGGGGAGATAGCTAAGACATTATCTCTATATATCTTCATAGATCTTACAAATTTAAATTGTATGTGTATAATTCCAGATTCTCTTGTCTTGAACTAGCTAAAAGACAGCACTGAGACGCTCATTATAACAGCATAGGAACAGGCACTACTAAACACCAGATCTATATCAATAAACAAGTTCCAAAATGCAGATTATACAGAGAGGCCTAGAGAGAGTCCAACATATATTTATTTTATTGATTGATTTGATTTGTCAATCATTTACAAAACGATAGGTATAAGTATAAACATGGTAAGAATAGAGAAAATAGGTATGATTAAATGGGGACAATAGGACAGGGATGGGAGGCACGATGTTGCACTTATCCACGCCTCTTACAGACCTCTTAGGAATGGGGTGAGGTCAATATAGTGGCAGGATGTAAGATGCAGGCAGGAACAACATACACTGAATGACACAACCAAGTACCTGGCATTCTGTACAGGAACATCTGTACAACGCATTGTCTAGATCCTCCTAAGCCTAGATGGGAGACTCCACAGAACATCATGGAGAATTCAGGATTAAGATCCTGTGGATCTTAACTTTCAGATCTTCCAAGACAGGCAGATACTGTCCAATCAAGCAGACATCATGGTAGTAAACGAAGAACAAGTGACAGAAATATCACATGCACAAAAAAGGACTATGAGAAGCTGGACAGTACCAGACCCTGAAAGAGGAGGAATTTGAGAGGATGTGGAAAGTAAAGGCCAAAGTGGTCTGGATGGTGATAGAAGCCTTTGAAGAGATGATTGCTAAGATGGAATAATGCTTCCAACAATCCCAGGAACAACGTGAGAGTTCTTATACAAAATAGTGCAATGCTAGCAACGGCCAGGGTACTGAACAGAACCTCCAGACTCCCAGGCACCTTATAGCGGACCTGCGATTGAGGAAGACATATAACCCCCTAGGGGTGAGAAGGGAATCTATAATTTTAATTTACAAATGTACAGTATGCCTTTAAGTACATTGGGAAGGTCTATTTGACCTTGGCTGAACTTGAAAAATAAACTACGTTGAACTTGGTTAATAAATGAGTGAAGGAGGAGAAAATCGCAGGAGTATGTATTAGATTGGGAAATCAGAAAAGAAGAATATGGACGTATCCATGATGAGTTGTGTCAAAGAAGCAATGAGCTTGACTGAATTAAGTCTTTACCATATATAGGAGAGTCCAGCAATCATGTAAAAACTTCTGTTTTATTTTGGATCAACTTATTGTATCCTAAAATGTTGGCTACTCAAAACTGTTATTAGAATTATAAGTTAGATTATTGTTTTGTAGTTGATTCCAAGAAAACATGTTATACTTAACAGGACAAAGAAAATATATTAATAATTAGCATCACATTCTTTGTTAATTGCAGAATAATTTGTTAAATGAGTGTGTAGTATAAAGATATACTTTTGAGAGTGCTTTTGAAAGATAAGAGCATAGTACTTCCTACTTATTTTGCTATGGTCATAAAGATAACGGAAAAAAAAATCTCAGCCATGTTTATATCGTATGGTATAATCATGCCACATTCTTGTCTTGATATGCAAACTGGTTTCATTGTTTTTTTCTGTAACTTTTTTGAAACAGAAAATTTTGTGCTATTACATCCACATCCCATATCTAAATTCCTTTAGTTACCATTTTCTGCTCTCAGTTTTGGGTTGAATTTAAACCTTATAGAGTGGATCAAAACATCAATATTAGATTTTTCAACTAGTGAGTATGTGGTTTTGGAGATACACAAATTCCACCTTTCTTTGGTGTAAATCATCCCCTACACAATAATTAATTTAGGTAATAGATATGGAATCAAGGAGGAGTGATTATGAAGTTCTTACATGTCTGGAAAGATTTTTTTAAAGTTTAGAAAAATAAGCGGTAAGTGCAAATGAATAGGCTAACTTTTAGTGATGGCAAAATCAGAATACCAGTTGGGTGGAAAAGTATAGCAAATGGGTATCATGAATATTGCACGCTATGACTGTCTGAAATGCTGAATAGGAACATTCCACCCTGAAAGATTTGGAACCAAGTCCAGCTTGTTATTTTACACTTGGTTAAGCTGCGAATTCAAGCTACTATGTTACTATGCCAGTAATGTTAGAGCAAGAGTCTAAGTTGCCATGAAAATTTATAACTTTAACTGGACACCCTAACTGAGTTAATAAATATTTAAAATGTTTTCAAATATTTTACCACCTGAGCTTTAACTATTTATCCTTTTTATTTTCATGGTTACTTTTCTTTGCAATTCGTTACACACATACGTCAGCTCAACCATCTTTGCTACGTGTCGCTAAGCTTGCTGGCATCCTGCTATCGATGGAGGGACGGGGCAGAGGAAGTTAGGAAAATTATGCACGTGGTGTGAAGAGAGGTGTAAGGGGAAAGTGAAGTCATTGACAGGAATCAGAGGTGCCAAATGGCCAGATTCACCACCTCACTGATGCCTGACCTGGGAAAGAAAGGTCATGTAATCACCTTTTGCAAACTTTTGACAAGCAAAATAAATGGAGGAAGCCAGATCTACCTAACAATCATGTTACTAACTTATCAACTACAATGATCCACTTAACAACTGTAGCAAGAAAGGTCATAAAATCGGGGCAAAACTCACTTAACAAATGTCTCACTTAATAACAGAAATATGGGCTCAATTGTAGTCGTACGTCAAGGGTAAGAATCTGTAGTTCTTTCCTGTATCTCTCTTTCCTTTTTCAAAATGTAGATCCAGAATATTGCAAAAGCACAACTTTTGACAATGAGATACCTTTTTTACTCTATTCTGTTTTAACATGTATTTTCAAGAATGAGGAATGCTGATGTTCTTTAAGCACTTATAACCCTTTTGTTTGTAAACTTTTATAAAAAGAAATATACTTGTTAGGTGCTGTTCTTAAGACAGTATACTCTGTGCTGAAGGGTTCAGTTTTTGTTTGGGGCTCAAAAATCAGATTTTTCCAGTGATGTAACTTCAGATGAACTATTTAAGTTGAGGACTACCTATACTTCTTTGGGTTCGAAATAAGAAATTATTATGAGTAGAATAAAGTCAGTGTTGCACTATCTGGTCTGGGCTTTTGGAATAATAAAACTGAATGTTCCAAGATGCCATTACTTTCTGTGCTTTGATGATTAAAGATGCTCTATCAATGATTAGACGATCGAATTTAATTATAACACTCTGTGTATAGTTTTACTTAATGAAAAGGCTGTACTGATTAAAGATTGAGGTCTACTGAAAAACCTATTGCTTATTTACCAGCCCAGAATTCTCTGAATGGAAGATGTACAGAAAGCCTTGCATGAGAGAACAAGATCTTTACTTCTTGCCCCACTGAAGCAGGGACAGCCTTCAAGTGATAACAAAACCAGAGAACATATAGAAAATCCATATGCCGTCATAAAATTTGAGCAGAAATCTAACTGCTTGTTATGGTTAATAATATAGGTTGCCAAACTTACTACAATGGTTATTGCAAATGGAAATTTGTTGAACAGAGCATTAGCCCTACTCAGACATGTTTTAAATTTCCCTACCAGCCAAAATCAAATAATTTGAACCCAAGGTGCCAGGAAGACATTTCAAAGTTATTTGTAGAATTTTGGCAGCCCAGGAATAATGTTGAAATGTAATACTGTATTCCGATAGGGAAAAATGTTCTCTGTGTGTGAGATGGGCAGTATACAAATTTGATAAATAATTAAATCATTACATGATCAGCTCATGTAAATAGGAATATGTACTATATTGGATTTCCATAAAATGGTAGATTGATAGGTAGGAGCATTGGTGTTGAAATAGTGGAAAACCTGGACAATCAGCTTGAATTTGAATCCTCCCAAACACTTTGGGGACTTCAAAATATTTTTTTAATCTAATCTTTTCAATAGGTTTCCACCGATCAGCAGGGGTAAAACAGTGCATATTTTTGGAATGTCAAAAGTAGCAAAATAAAACGCCGAACTTAGAATACGACCACATTTCATGCTGGGATCCTCTGGTACTACCGTACTGAGGTGGAAGTCATTATAAAGTCCTATTGAATATTCAGTATGACTTTATAATGTAATGATTAATTGTCATTCTATAGGACAATGAATTTGGAAAGCAAAAACAAGCTTTCATCAGGATTGAAATCAAGAACATGAGTTACAAGTTGTACAAGGAAGGAATCTACCTTATATTGACATAATCACATACATCTTAGAACATACTTTGGCATATAAAAATATTACCACTGGAAATGTCTACACTTGCCAAAAGATTACATATTGTGAAAACAAAGAAGGAAATAGAAGGTAAAACTATTTTATTTGGCTAACCTCAAACTCCGAATCCATTCCCAATGAAGTAAGAATGAACCGTTTCCTATTGCTACATGGAGTTATACCATAGTAGCAGCAGCAGTGGCAAGCAATAGTAAGTGCTTGCTTATCCTAAGGTCAGTTTAGGCAGTGGACTATGTTTATCTAATACCAAGTTTTATTTCAGAAATAAGCTACATACTTCATTTATCTGCAAACAATATGACTTGGATGGCTAGACAAAGATAAATAGGTTCATATCAAAAATTGTGCAGCATTATTTTTCTTTAGTTGAGTACAATTATAATTAGGTATAATTATAATTAATTAATTATAATTAATTATAATTATAATAAGAATAAATTCATGCCAATGGGTTTGAAGTTGGGAATGAACTAGATGTGCCCCCCTTCTCTCTCTCTCTCTCTCTCTCTCTCTCTCTCTCTCTCTCACACACACACACACACACACACACACACACACTTGATTGCTTGAAAGGGACAGGCTGTGCTTTGCTTCCACCATAACCACACGCTTCCCACAATCTCTCTCTGTATTCCAGTATAACTTTTGATGATTAGCCATGCATGCAGACCAGGGGTGGAATTCTACCGTTCACATTTATTCGCTAGAACCGGTTGTTAACATTCTGAGCAATTCAGAGAACCAGTTGTTGGAAGAAATCTTTTGGTTTTCCCCCCACTTTACTGGCCTAATCTTGTAAGGAAGTCAGGAAGGAAACATTCTGGTGTTGCTTACATAAACTGCCTCTCCGTTAACCCTTATTACATTCTTAGCTGGACTAGATTTCCTGTCCCTGGAGCTTTTCTGGAGTTTTATTTTCCTCCTTTGCTGGTACTTTGCTTGTGTCAAGCCTGAAATTGACATGTGTAGCTATTTCACTTGGAAACCTGACAGCTTGACTTTCTTAAAAGGGACGGATTGTTTTAAGCTTTTTACACTGCTGTTGGGAGGAAATACTCCCCTGTTGGAGTTTGCACTTTGAAGAAATAATTGAATAACGAAGCAGAGCTGCCGGAAAGAAGCTTTTGATGACAAGGAACCAAGATGAGTGACATTCAACAAGACTTCTTTGCTAGCTGGAAAGATTGATATTCAAACAAGAGTTTACATACCCTTTCTGAGTTTTGGTCTAAACCTGTTTTTTGGTGAAGTTTGATCCTGTGTTTATTGATGGGATAATTTTCCCTATTCAGCTTTGTTTGGAAGGTAAAAGGTTAATCTCCGCTCCTGAAAAGAAACTGGGTTGAGAAATCTGGCTAGATCCTGTGTCTATTTGTTCTAGTAATTGGTTTAACAAGCAACAGCTACCTTTGTGATGTAATATTTGTGTTGTGTTTGAATTTTTTCCTGCCTCACGGTTTCTTTTTCTATCTGGGGAGTGGTATTTGGCATTGTCCTTTTGGGGTGTACTTCCAAGAGGCAGGATGCAAGCTTGGCACTGATTTTTTTACTGCCTTTCTGGGGGGCATGTGATCTTTCCTTAAATCTGGATGATTTCCTTAAGATATCTTGTTGGGTAAGTGAGACCAGCTGGTATCTTTAAGTAGTGCAAATGGATCTAAGGATTGCTTTCCTGGGTGTGCTCTTTCTGGAGAGCTTAAATGACCTCTCTGCTAAAGGGTTTCACTTTATGAGCAAGAGTTGGCTGCGGATAGTTATCATTGCATTTTAACTATTTTAATTCCTTAAAGTGCTCTGGCACCCTGCCTGATTTGTAACTCCAGCTTGCAAGTATTTTTAATCTAATGATTGGTATTTAGGGCAGCTTTTTGCAAGAAGATTTTTGTATTTTTATACAGGTAATCCTTGACTTACAACAGTTCTTTTAGTGACCATTCAAAGTTACAATGGCACTGAAAAAAGTGACATGACCATTTTTTCACACTTAAAACAGTTGCAGCATCCACACAGTCACAAGAGGCCAGGTGAGGACAAGCGCCCCTCAATGTGAGTGATGTTGAGTTGGCCACATGACCACCAAGCCATGCCCACCAACTAAGCCATGCTCACAGAACCAGTTGTTAAAAAAATTGAATCCCATCCCTGATGCAGACATATATTAATTATACACTGCTCAAAAAAATAAAGGGAACACAAAAATAAGACATCCTAGATCTGAATGAATGAAATATTATTATTAAATATGTTGTTCATTGCATAGTTGAATGTGCTGACAACAAAATCACACAAAAATTATCAATGAAAATCAAATTTAGCAACCCATGGAGGTCTGGATTTGGAGTTACACTCAAAATTAAAGTGGAAAAAAACACTACAGGCTGATCCAACTTTGATATAATGTCCTTAAAACAAGTCAAAATGAGGCTTGTGTGTGTGGCCTCCATGTGCCTGTATGACCTCCCTACAACACCTGGGCATGCTCCTGATAAGGTGGTGGATGGTCTCCTGAGGGATCTCCTCCCACACCTTGACTAAAGCATCCCCCAACTCCTGGACTGTCTGTGGTGCAATGTGGTGTTGGTGGATGGAGTGAGACATGATGTCCCAGATGTGCTCAATTGGATTCAGGTCTGGGGAATGGGCAAGCCAGTCCATAGCATCAATGCCTTCGTCCTGCAGGAACTGCTGACACACTCCAACCACATGAAGTCTAGCACTGTCTTTCATTAGGATCTCATCTCAGTACTTAATGGCAGTCAGGCTACCTCTGGTGAGCACATGGAGGGCTGTGCAGCCCCCTAAAGAAATGCCACCCCACACCATTACTGATCCACTGCCAAATCGGTCATGCTGGAGGATGTTGCAGGCAGCAGAACATTCTCCACAGCATCTCCAGATCCTATCACGTCTGTCACATAAGCTCAGTGTGAACCTGCTTTCATCTGTGAAGAGCACAGGGCACCAGTGGCGAATTTGCCAATCTTGGTGTTCTCTGGCAAATGCCCAACGGCCTGCACGGTGTTGGGCTGTAAGCACAACCCCCACCTGTGGACATCAGGCCCTCATACCACCCTCATGAAGTCTGTTTCTGATCGTTTGAGCAGCCACATGCACATTTGTGGCCCGCTGTAGGTCATCTTGCAGGGCTCTGGCAGTGCTCCTCCTGTCCCTCCTTGCACAAAGGTGGAGGTAGCGGTCCTGATGCTGGGTTGTTGCCCTCCTACAGCCTCTTCCATGTCTCCTGATGTACTGGCCTTTTTCCTGATAGCACCTCCATGCTCTGGACACTATGCTGACAGACACAGCAAACCTTGCCACAGCTCACATTGATGTGCCATCCTGGATGAGCTGCACTACCTGAGCCATTTGTGTGGGTTGTAGACTCCATCTCATGCTACCACTAGAGTGAAAGCACCGCCAGCATTCAAAAGTGACCGAGCCATCAGCCAGAAAGCATAGGAACTGAGAAGTGGTCTGTGGTCACCACCTGCAGAACTACTCCTTTATTGGAGATGTCTTGCTTAACAGTCTATGCTTTCCACCTGTTGTCTATTCCATTTGCACAACAGCATATGAAATTGATTGTCAATCAGTGTTGCTACCTAAGTGGACAGTTTGATTTCACAGGAGTGTGATTGACTTGGAGTTCCATTGTGTTGTTTAAGCGTTCCCTTTATTTTTTTGAGCAGTGTATATTAATTAGTTCACTGTAGCTGTACAAAAGGAGTATAAGATAAAATGGAACACCCCTTGATTCATAGAACAATCTTTGAGGTTCACACTGGATTTTCCTGGAATGGTAGTCACCTCGCTTCCATCATCTTTTTGCCTTTCATATTGGCAAAATGCTAATCACATTTTTAATAGAAAAAAATAAATATGTTGTCTATTACACTATATTGGAAACATTTTCCCCAAATATGATATGAAATAGGCTGGGATGATTTATAATCATTCTAAAAATTGTTGAAATGTTTTAGTCATATGAGTAAAATCAGAATCATTCAGGAGGTGTAACTACCCTGGAACGTTCTGTTTTGCATTACTTCTTTATCTTTTTGTTATCAATGGAAATGAAATAAATGTTCAGGGTTTTCTTATCTGAAAGATAAGATTGCATTTATGAAGAGGGAGGTACTGATGCATGTTTTACCATCCTTCTTTTTCAAAAACTTCCACATTTTGGACTTTTTCTCAACACTGTACTCTCCAACTGGGTCGGGATTGCAAGTCACAGATTTCTCAGTCAATATAGTATTGGGCATATTAGGAGGGTGCTAGATTCAGAAAGACCTCTTGTATGTAACAGATAAATAAAAATAAGTATAGCTGTAGATTAATTAATTCATTAAAGAATTCTCAACAGTTTTCACAACAATGCTGTGGGTGTCATTGTGCAGTAAAAAAAAATGCAACTGGCTTGTTGCCTGAGCCCGACATCATAGGTTGAGAGAGAGAAGGACTGGCCCAATGTAACCAAGATGACTTTCATGCCTAGAGTGGGTTCTACAACTCATGGTCTTCTGGTTTCTATCTTGGTGCCTTAGCCACTAGAGCAAATTGGTTCTGTCATATAGTATCTGAATACTGCACACCAAATCGTTTATTTTAACCATGTCTTTAATACTCTTTTTTGTAATACTTTAATTGACACATTTCATTTCTTAATGCTTAAGCAACATTTTAGGCCTTGCAAATTATTGCCCATTGTTTAGCAAATTCTGATGAGTGCTATGTGATCTGATGTCCTGTTGGCATTGGGACTGCACTTTCTAGGAAAATGGCAGCTGGATCCTTGGTCCAGATTGGCAAAATCTCTCTGGAGGAAGGAGAGATCATTGAGATAACCCATATGGCTCCGAACAGCCACTCCTTATAAAAAGACCACAAGAATATGCCGTTTTGTGGTCTGCTGGATGTGGCTTGGAGTCAAGAGATACCCTCAAGTTCACACTTGTAGCACTATTTTTTAAAGACTGAGCTTCATTTTGTAATCAGTTTCCGGAGGGTTTTTTTCTGTATTGGAAATATTAAGACTCTTTGGATTGGCAAGTTTATTATATTCATCAGGTGATTTGTTTTTTTCCTTTGAGAAACAATTATAGCTACGTTGTTTCTCCAAAAATACGGCCTCCCCCAATAGGAAGTCCCAGCATGTTTTATAGGCATGAAATGAAATTAAGCCCCTCCCCCCAAATTAAGGCCTATATTAAAACATGCGAAATGGGGGGGAATGGTGGGAGGGTTTGCCGTTAGGAAGTACTTTTATTGCACACCCGGATATGGTGCTGCCTGTGTTGACCCTGATACGAAGTGTCCCACCAACGCCGAGGTCAACATCCAAGCCATCGCTAGAAGAAAGTTTTATGTTTTTATGTTTATGTCTTATGTGCGTGTGTTTAATTAAGAATTAAATAATAAAATCTCGGAGGAAGACTAGATGAGAATAATTATAAACAAGCCAGAGGAAAATATAAATGTGATGACTGAATAGCAGATAAATTAGAAAGGAAATATGATTGAATAATGATTAAAGAGAAACAATGTGGAATTTGGTAAAGGGAATTTACGTGTTTATATGGAAATGGGATAAATTATAAGTACGTGATATAAAACAATATGTTACCTGCTTTGTAAAGATCTACAATGGAAAGAGGTTTTATGTTTTTAATGTTTAATGATGTTTTGTTTTGTTTGTTTGTTTGTAAAATCAATAAAACTTGTTTAAAAAAAACAAAAACATCCAAGCCGTCGCCGCCTGCCTGCTCGAAGATGCAAGCAGGGGGAATTAAGTCACCCCTGAAAAGACAGCCTAGCTATTTTTTCGGGGCTCAAAAAAAAAAAAAAAAAAAGACCCGGCCTTATTATATGAGAAACACGGTAACATTTTTAAAGTTCTGGAAAATGCTATTTTTTAATTAAATATTGAAAGCATGCATGAAATATGGATTTTAGAAAGTTAACAATGGGCTAAGGGTTCAGATGGACTTGCTGTCAATTCTGAATAGAACCTGGATGAAGCCACCTTGTGCTGCTTCATAGTTGTCACACATTATAGGGGGAGGATAAGGGGGAAATAGCTAGACCATCCCGTAGACACAATAAAGAGCTCTCCCGTGGGAACTAAGATCATCCCAACGGGTGGCAGCGGGAGGAGGAGCGAAAGTGGCTGAGCGGAAATGGCCGACAACTGCTTTGATTGGACAATGTGACTTGTGACACTTGGGAAGGGAAACTTCTGCACTTTTAATTACATGGCAACAGTGGGAAACTTTTAGAGTTGGTTTTCACTGGCTGTGCTGATGAACATGTTCTTCAAAGAATGTTCCTGCCTTGGAATTCTGATTTCTTTGGATGTGTTACTCAGAATGCTGACATTAAATCAGCTCTCCTAATGTTCTGCTCCATCCGGAGCTGGTCTCCAGGGTTCTGAGCCCCGGCTGCTCACCCAACTTTAGAGGGGGCAGAGAAGACTCAAGGAAAACCAAGAAGATGGAGTGAGAGAGGGCCACCAGTGCTGGTGCGGTCCCTACTGAGAGCCAGCAGACCACGGTACTACGGGAGGAGGTTGCACTATCATCAGTAACTCGGCCGAAGGTCCAGAAGGAGGCCTCGGCCACTGGAAACCTATACCAGGCCGAGGAGGACCTCAGATGCCAGGACTCAGGCCAGGTATTTGGAATGGAATTCCCACTGACAACCACGCAGGATTTGTCTGCCCTCGCTGCACGCTGGAGGCCAAGAAGACCCATCAAGTTGAACGAATCAGGGGAATGGCGATACCTGACCACCCTCCCTGGCCAGATGGTGGAAAACCTCTGGAGAGGTTTGACTAGATGAGCATTGAGGGGGATGGGACAGGCGTGTAGGTTCAAGCTGCCCAGGTTGCTTCAAATCCAATCCACCCTATCGTTTCCACCCTGCCGCGATTTGACTCCAGCTGTAGCGGCTTGGTCAATATAACATTCAAGAAGAGTTCTTCTTTCAGTATTGAACGGTGTCTGGAACATTGGGAAGGGGCTGGTAAACATCTTAATTAATTTGTTATGTTGCCATCTGAGATGCAGATTACAGCTTCAATAAGAAGACTATTATAACCAAGTCTATGGAGAATGGATACATTAAACCTTATTTATTCATCCCTTGCAGCCTCTGGCTACTGTTTATATTTTTAAAATCCAGAATTAGGTAATGAACACCTTGCTAGCTTTGCAATATAACTTTGAAAGAGAAGCAAACGGTGTGATCTTACTAAAAGTGTTGCTGTTTCAATTTGTATATACAAATTATCTTGTAATTCTTTTTATATGCAGTATACTGTAAATGAAAGTAAAGTCAGATTGCTATAAATTAAAAGCAGTTTATTATAGACAGGATTAACATAGAAAAGATTTAATTTTCAGAAGAGCCACTGTAAACTGCTTCTTTACAGTGTACTTTTGTGCAGTTAGTTGTACGAAGATAATGACACCAGATTAAAAATCAACATTTCTACACTCAGGCTTCACAAGCTAATGGATGTGTTTGGGCCTTCAATTTAATATTTCGTTGATGTAGGTAAACATCCAAAGAATCATGCACCCCCTTTTTTTTTTTTTGGGAAGCAAGTAGTTTTAGAATCAATGGCATAAAGCAATGGAATTGTGAAACTTGTGGAGGTGACGGGACTTCTAAAAGCTCTATGCCAGAAGCCTAAAAGAAAAAGAAAAATTGAAATTCTGTTGTTATCTCAAGGGTTTTGGTGTATTCAAAATATTTCAATAAGTTTTGTGAGGGAACCAGGAAGTATTGGAAATGGTTTTTTCATGGCAGTTCCATTATTCAAGTATGCTTCATTCTAGCATATGAAATCAGGTTAAAAAAAAAATCTATGTTTAGGGCAATAAGACATCATAAGCATACATTATGGTTGATAACAGTATTTATTTATAAAAACTGTGCTCTGTTTTTAACTAGAAATGAACCTATGTTGTAATCATGCTTTATAAATGTTTGTAAATAGTTTAAACATATTGATCCAAATCATACTTACAGGTATATTCAGGATCTTAGAGGCATTTAGTACTATATTAAGTTTCTTTTTTTCTCCTAACATTTCTCGGATTTAAACATTCACCTGGGTTGAAAATTATGTTGGCCATAAGACATCAGTAATGCGTAGGTTCCCCTTGAGTACTTGCAACAAATTATGCCAGATTTGTTCTGCATCTTCATATTTATTTATTTATTACACCAACTTGCGTGTGCAATCATCACATGATTCTGGAGGACTAGCAGAACCTAAAAGAAAAACTAGAAACCTAAAAACCGATTTATAAGTCATATGTTATATAAATTTGTAGGTTTAATTTTGAAACACTTGTATTATTTTGCAGATGGACAAAGCCTATTTTGAAAAAGGGCTATAGACAACGCCTAGAATTATCAGACATTTATCAAATCCCTGCTGCAGATTCTGCTGATAATCTGTCTGAAAAATTAGAAAGGTATGTATTACATATTTAGAAGCGTATAATGTTATTTATCCGCCGATTATTTTTCTCCTACTTTTTCTCTTGAATATTCTACATGGCATATATTAGTAGTTTCTTATTTCACTTTCCGAAATATAATTCTGTAAAGGGGATTGGGTTGAATAAAAAAGCCTGACCTATTGTTACTCAACAAATTATGGAGCTGAGTGGAGTTTAGAAATAGACTCCAAGGCCCTGTCTACTTATTACGTTTAATAGTAATTACATTGTAATTCTACCATAATTGGTATAGTGCTGATTTAAAAAATATTAATGCACAGCAGTGGTGGGATTCAAATTTTTTACTACTGATTCTGTGATTGTGGCTTATTTGGTGGGTGTGGCTTGGTGGTCATGCGACTGGGTGGGCATGGCTTGGTCATGTGACTGGGTGGGTGTGGCTTGGTCATGTGACTGGGTGGGCGTGCTTAGTAGTCATGTGAATGGACGGGCGGGCTTGGTGGCCATGTGACTGGGTAGGTGTGGCCAACTCAATGTCACTCACATCAAGAGGTGCCTCGCCTAACCTCTCCTGTCCCAGACATTCTTTGTCAATTAAAAATAATGGCACATAGTTTTTTTTCTCTGTCCCCCCATCCTTCCTACTTCTTTTTCTTTCTCTTTTCTCTATTTCTCTCTTTCTTGCTCTTTCTCTCCTTTCCCCTTTCTTTCTTTCTCTCTCCCTCTCTCCCCCACCCCTCTCACACACACACACACACACCTGGTTGGGAGGGCGACAGAGGCACGGCTGCAGCGGGCACTGCTATGGGAGGCAGCTGGGATCCTACCCTCCTGGTCAGAGCAATTTGCCACCGGTAGCTTCTCCCGGGGGAGGAAATGTTTCATGTTTCCTCCCTTCACGAAAAGCCCAATGCCACTTTCTCCTTTGGCCTCAGTGGGACCCCACACCCCAGTTCCCTTCCCCGATAGAGAGGAGAGCCTTGCGTTGTCTGCATCCCCGCTGACTCTCAGAGAACGGGGCATTCCGATCTGGCACAGGAAGCCGGGAAAGCCGGTAACCTCCAAGGAGCTAAAACCTCATGCATGCCCATCACAGCAGATGTCACAAGAGCCACACAGACGCCCTCAGACAGCAATCCAGATTCAGGGTGCTGAGGCTATGGCCCATGCCTTTTTTCCTTTTTCCCTGGGGAGAAGGAGGACGTGGGCAACGGAGCCCCGAGCATGCCGCACCTGTGCCTTTTTTCCTTTCCTTCCAGGAGAAGGAGGACATGGGTGGTGGCGGTCCAGGGGGATGAAAGGAAGAAATCAGCCAGCTAGTCTTCTCTTTCTCTGCCTGTTTGTTTTGTATGGCAGAGGAGGAGGAGATCAGCTGGCCAAAGGGGCGGCTGCTGGAGGTGACTCTTTTTGGGTCTCCAGTCGTCTTTTCAGCACAGAAATCCTCCCCGAATCGGCCAGCTGGTTGTCTCCTTCTCTGCCTATTTGTTCTGTATGGCCGAGGAGGAGGAGACCATCTGCCGATTTGGCCAGCTGATCTCCTCGGCCATACAAATTTAAACAACCAATTTGGTTCATACCCAAGAACCAAACTAGACCATATAAAAAAGGACCGAATTGCATTAATAAATTTAAGATCAGTAGATCTTAGTTCTTTAATTCTAACCAAAACTTATTGTTATAACTAATAACTCTAAGATAAATATCAATAATATATATTCAGTATGGATTTTTTCTACTTTCTACTTCTGCTACTTAAATAGAAAACTTTCTCTGGTTCAGGGTAAAATAATAAGTAAGTTAGTAAATAATTAATTATGAAAAAATCTTACCTTGCATCTTAGATACTTAAAATTTATCAGAGTATTTATGATTATGTTACTCCTTTTTCAATGGAAGTTGACTAAAGAGTCATTCTGATCACAAACAAAGCACCCTGGATTCGTGTTGTTAAATTAGTCAGAGAGCTGGAGTTCTATAACCAAATGAACTACTTGTTTTGTGGAGATTTGATTTTCAACTAAAAAATATTATCTCATAAAAAATATTTCACAGGTTTCCCACCGAGTGGAATTTTTAATATCAGATCATTTTCTGGTTAGTTATTTTAATGACTTGAAACAGTGAATATACGTTACAAGCATCATGCTTTTGGCATAAAAAGGACTTGAATACATCAAGGAAATACATCTTAGAAACCTCTGTTTTGCACCAGAGCCTCCTGGTTGACATACTCCAGTTCAGACAGAACGTTGAAGCGTAAGGCTTAAGTCAACATGTTTGTGGTTGGGTAAACAGCTTTTAATGAGCTAACTTATTTAGGCTATCAAATTTGGCCTGAAACTCTGGATAATTCTATATAGTACCAAAAACAAATAAAAACTTGATGATTATTTGAAATTTTGCAGCCCAGATATAGCTCCAAGCAATGATCCTATCAATTATAACCCCATCTAATACCAACTGCTAGACCTGGAAAAAAAAATTGTGCATGCATTTGATACTCTGAAATTTCTCCCTAATTAGAATGGTTACCCTATTGAAAGCTCTAGCGGTCTCTTTAAAAGATACAGCTTAAATAAATTTTCCATAAAACTACATTAGTCTCTCCTGGACTCTTCTGTAAATAACAATAATGAGGTCATGGTTCACATGTCTTCAGCAGTGATTGGATTATACTATGATAGGGTAATGTCTTAAATCACTTCTGAAAAAAATGCCTTAGTATAATCTGTCATATCAGTTGCCTTTTGATATTACTTAATTCCCATATCATATTCAGTGTAGTTAAGAAGTGATCAAATTCCATTTTGATTGGAAATTTTATAAGCATCTAAATATTGTGATTACTTTATATTCCATAAATAATTGTATTATCTGTTAAATCCGATTCTAAAAATGCATCATTCAGGGTTGAATTACACAGGTTTTCAATGTTAGCTGACATGCTTTATTAAAAACAGAACAGAATTGAATTTTTCCTTTTCTTTCCCTTGGTACTGGAAGCAATCCAAAACCTTTATTTGCCTATTATTTGTTTAGTGGTCTGAAGAAGTACAACAGGTTTCTTTAAAACATACACTGTGACCTTTTTAATGAATTAACTTTCTGCAAAATGATGTGTAACGAAGTATTTCCATTGCCAAATATTTAACTGAGCTACACTTGAACTTTTATTGAGCTATCATGTCATGGCGGGTCAGGTCCTTGGGGTCTTTGCAAAGCTTTGAATTCAATGGATTCCTTAACTAAATCTCCTTGGATATTCTTGGATGAAATGAACTATGCTTGGGCCAAAGAATGGTTTATTTGGCCACATAATTCAATGTTCTTTTTTATTCCTCAGAGAATGGGACAGAGAATTGGCTTCAAAGAAAAACCCCAAACTCATCAATGCACTTAGACGGTGTTTCTTCTGGAAATTTATGTTGTATGGAATTATACTATATTTAGGGGTAAGTTTCCTTTTATTTCAGTTAACATATTGCAATATTATATCCTTTTGTAACATGCCTAAGAAATTCTAAGTGGTGTATTTGTCTATGGAAATTTTCAGTCATGGTTGTCCCAAAGGTGCTATAAAGGTATAAATCTTTCTATTCAACACCATCCAGTTAGAGCTGAAGAAACTTCTTGGATGAGAAGCGAAATGGCTTCAAAGAAAAACAAGAAAGTCTAGCTGCCTCTTGAAAAAGCACTTTTGGGACATGAAGTTTGTTTGTTTGTTTATGCAACAGAAATCAAGTTAATTATATTAAAGCATGCTTATTAATACTGTTCCTAAATATAAATATTTTAATTAAACTATTTTTCATCTCTGTAATCAAATCCGCATGAGAAATAACGTACAGTAGAAAATTACTCTAATGCTTGTCATCTGGGACAAAACTGAAAATGAGCATGCATAAATACACGGACCTCATTTCAGACAATTTTTAATCGGAAGTGGGGAACTTATGGAATGCCAAATTTGTCAAATTTCAGATCATCCATTGGTCCTAGACATGATATTGAAGTTCAAGAATATTGGAAACTGTAATCCTATATTTGGAAGGCTACAAATTTTCTACCTCGTTCTTGTAAAATATTAAAAATAAATGAATTATTTTCAGATATTTTTACAGTATATCTTCCAGAGATGTTCTTTTTTATGATACACTAGAACAGGGGTGTCAAACTTGCAGCCCGCGGGCCGGATGCATCAAGTGCTGGCCCCGCCCCTGCCAAGTTTAGTGAAGGGGAAAAAAGTCCCAATACATCACGTGATGCCTCTGCGACCACGCGAGTTTGACACCCCTGCACTAGAAGGTAGGATTTTAAGAATAGCATAATTTTAATCATTGCCATAATTTTTAAAAATATTTCATTTATTAAATGTATATGCCCATTACATTACAAGATAAGGTTTTTTTTTAAAGTACTTATAGGAAATATACTGGAACTTAGTTATACATACACTTTGAAATTATTTAATAATTAGAATTCATTTGTTCCTTGAATATAGATCAAATTTCTTCAGATTTAGTGGAGGTTTATATTGTTTCAATTGTTTATTACCAGTATTAGCATCTATTTACCCCATATACATAACTTATTTTTCATCTTAGATTTGTGGGATGGAGAAGAGAAATTTCATGGGATGATAGATAGGTAGGTAGATAGATAGATGGATAGATAGATGATAGATATTCTAACTGAAAATTTTCTATAATATACCCAATTCTTTCCATTGAAAACTGTAATTTTTGTTATATACGTTTGAAACTAGGTACATATAACTGATTAAATCCTATGTTGATATAGAGAAAACTGGAAGCTTAAAAATGTGACACATGCTCCTACTCTTTTAACACATATAGAAAGAGATTGGAGAAAAAAATAATCTAAATTAAGTTTAATTTCATGGCTGATAAAGAATTAGAAAGTTGGGATCACCATTTTTATGTGCGTCTGGTGTGTATATGTGTGCTTATTAAGATAGTCACGAACATCCAGCATTAAAATCTGTTGTAAAATTGATGGAGGCATTGACTCTTAAAAATGATGAGTGTATAGTATCCTATGATGAGTGTATAGTATCCTATGCTACCAATATTGTTATCTCTCATAAATATAATGAGAATATAGCAAAGGCTAATAATGCCAGGTGTGTCTACAAAGATTATCAAAGGTAGTTAGAAATTTAAATACACATTTTGTATTCAGTCTTTGCACGTTTGCAAAGAAACAACTGTTAGTCTTGATAGATGGATATCCTGAAGAGCTTGATTTCAGCTTGTCCCTATCACTACTATCTTGCAAATAGTTCAGAAATTCTGTTTTTCAGATCATAAGAAAAGCAACTAGAGAGCAAGTATTAACACTATTATTTGGAAAGAGTTTTTCTTTGTTAATCGTTAAAGTGTATTATTGTAGCCTTTTCTTGTTCACTGTTGTAAAAAAATCTATAAATCACTTTGTAACAACAATCTGAAAACACATTGCTATCTTTGTATGGTATACATAACAAACAGTCGTAAAATACAAACTATAGTTCTACACATATGCAGTGTACATATGCAAAGGAATAGAGGTGTGATTTTTTTTTAATCAACTGAAGAGGGAGTTAAGGATTTGGAGGATTCCATTATATTCTCTAGCATCATTAAATTATGTTATGTGATTTGACACTAACAGGAATTTTTACCAATAGTGTTCCATTTAAAGGTAATCTGAAGTTTATTAATATAAAGGTTGTTATCTTTCTCTTTATACTGTCCTTTTCTTACACATTTCACGGCCACGCTGTTTCAATTAATTTTTGTAACCTCTGCCCCATCCTGTGCTTTGTAATTTCTGATCTGATGACAGTTTCTGTACAAGTCACAATGTTTTGTGACTCTGTTTAGTTCTGAAAAATGTTCTTTCCATTGTCCAGCTGTGAGTTTTATTCACCAACTTTTTATTTTTGTCCTTTAACATTTATGTATATGTATGTATGTATGTATGTATGTATGTATATGTATATGCATCGTATATAATCTATCTATCTATCTATCTATCTATCTATCTATCCATCCATCCATCCATCTCTCTATGTAAAAACATGTTTTATTATAGTCTTGATCCTAAACATGGATGCACACCTGCCCAATTCTTTTTTTTAATTATTCTTTTATAAATATTCCTCCTTGTGTACTAAAAACATTGCTCTGTTGGTCAAACATAAGTCTGTTTGTCTTTTTCTAAAATTATACGTAATCACGAAAAACAATGTGAGTACTTAAAACAGGAGCTATGTGATTCAGAGTGTCGGTTTCGGTCCATTTCTGGAAATAAAATGTGTTTTTTTCTAATGGGTGACCACTGAAACCAGTTTTTTCATGCTGACCCATTAGGAAATGGCTATATATAATAATAATAATAATAATAAAGCAATTTGCAATGTTGACCTCAGGTTTAAAGGAGAGTAAACAAATGGTGCTGTGACCTCACTTACAGTACATCTTCTGATGGCATGCTTCCAATGTATTTTTAACAAAATAAATTGTATGCTATATGATCATTTCATATCAAATATCTAAAATTTCATTTGGGAACTATAAATATTGTTTAATAAAAGTTTTATTTCTAAAATTTGCCATCCTTTTATATATTGTAATAATGCTAAACAATGTATCAAAGCTGGATTTTTTTCCATTTGTTTTAATTTTCATTTAAATATAAAATGAATTTATTAACAATAATCTATGTAAAGAGTCAGATATGATAATTATTAAAGATTTATTAAATTACGACAAATGCAACTAGATGGGGAATCCATCCCCAAATTGCCACAGTTGTTATTGTGGTGAACTTTAGCACCCTTTAATAGACTTGTAAGGAATATGACTCTTATAAATATAGTCCTTTCAGTAATTCAGAGTCATAACTTCAATTTTCATTGTAGGAAAAAAAAATAAACCTTTCTTTATGCTCATACTGGATCCCTGAAATATTCATTATTATCCTCTCCAATAGCTCTCACTGTCATTATAAGTCATTATTTCATTTATTAATGAAATATATACATATATAGCCACCCATCTTACTAACACAAACTAGTGGAAAGTATATAACAAATAATATAATTCTTTTTTATATATATAATTCTTTATAACCCTAAAATTATTTATTCTACAATAAAGAGCAGGTTAGAAAGATGCTACATATTGATCATAAGGCTTATGAATGTTCCCTGAGCCAAAAGACAAACGCTACTATTTCAAAGAACATTGAAAGCTTTCCCTGTAATTCCATAAATAAGAACAAATCAGGGTAGCTGCTGAATTTTTATTTTCTTACTTCCCCTTCTGTTCTTGAGGGAAGTTATAGTTTAGGAAGCATAATATAGTCTGTGACATGCATCCATTTTGCCCACTGCTAACCATCACTTCATCGTCTGAAGATAAGGTTGTAATTCTTCATGCTTAAATCTGCTGAATAAGTGCTCATATGTATTAGCTATTCAAAAAACTGACAAAAATATCTGACTTCTTTTTTTAACCACAGGAAGTTACTAAATCCGTGCAGCCTCTTTTACTGGGAAGAATAATTGCTTCTTATGATTCTACTAATATACAAGAACGATCAATAGCTTACTATTTAGCCATAGGACTCTGTCTTCTCTTCATTGTACGAATGTTACTTCTCCACCCAGCAATATTTGGTCTTCATCACATTGGAATGCAAATAAGGATAGCCATGTTTAGTTTAATTTATAAAAAGGTACGTTTGCTATTTTGGTTAAATGAAATTCAAGGCTAATTAAACTGCATAGGAGATTGATAATAACATGCTGCGGCCGCATATTGCTACAGTAATGAAAGCATACTATGTCAAGAAGCATTTCTTTTTTGATGATCTACCCTTAGTTTGTTGTGCAATTTCAGCAGGGAGTATCTTAATACTTTGTTCAAACCAACAGTAACAGAGAAAATGAGAGTAAAAATATGAGTTGTTACATAAGCTACGTGACCAATTTCCCTAGTTGTGAGTAGAATGAAGCCTACATGGACCAATAAGGACTAATTTTGCCTCATGAAGGAGAGAATCTAAATATGCTAGAAAAAAAGGTAGCTAATGAGCCAAGAATGACAGAATTAATTTACCATTACATATAAACTCTCCTATTGCACAAACCTAAAACAAAAAAAACCCTTGTCTTTGTGGATTATTTCTTACAAATGTAATAAACTGTGAAAAGAATCTGAAATTAAAATAAAAACAGAGTCTCTAATCTGATTATTGCATCTACTATAAACTTACTATTTACTTATTTATTTTAAAATCTACCTATTCCTTTTCCATTCAGGGTCCTGAAATGGATGCACAATAAATAATAATAAAGTTAATTTATAATTACGAACACAAAATATAAATTTCAATGGAAATCAAAATTGACCTCAGTTTATTCTCCAAATCTTAACTGGAAAGTATAGTTTAAAAAGATGAATTTAGTGTGGAATTAAGTACAAATCAGAGTTCATCACTTCAGATGCAATTTTTTACCTGGTTCTTGCAAACTGAGGAGAGAATCAGATGTGAACAAGTAGGATATTTGTGAGTCTGACACTTTATCCACATATACATTTAACTGTACTTCAAAGATGCTTAATTGTTTTTTCAAGAACAAGTCCCAGTGAAGTAGCTTTTACTTCATCTCCAGATTATAAGGCCAATTTTAACTGATATAATGTTAAAATGTTTTCAATTTCTTCCTGGAAAGAGCCTCATGCTATTCATGATTTGTTGTTCTTACGTGGTGATTGGTAATGATACAATCAGGATCTATTGAAATATTTTTTTTACAGAGTAAACCCTTCTGAATATTGTAAGTATTTATGAGTAATCCTGCAGTAGATGGAAAAAAGTGTGTTTGTAATAAAAGAAAAATTATATTGCACAGACCATACTAACATCCTCTGTTGTTTTTATTTCTGTTTGTGCTATTACATGGTTTGGCTGATAAACTTCTTCTTTTGTTCTGTTTTACAGACTTTAAAACTGTCAAGCAGAGTCCTAGATAACATAAGTACTGGACAACTTGTTAGCCTCCTTTCAAACAATCTGAACAAATTTGATGAAGTATGTTGACGATCATGCGTTTAATACATTTCTTTGAAGGAGAAGGAATTGGTTCAATCCATTATTAATGTGCTTAACAGTACTAGAATTAAAGTAAATTCTTTGCAACAACAACAACAACAACACTATTATGTATGCTAACAACATCACTCTTGCCTGAATTTTTGGATCCAAATTATCTGTTTGTATTACATTATTCTTGCTATTTGAAGTGACTTCTTAAACTATTAACAAACTCTGAGAATAGGATATATAATACTAAATTCATAACATTTATCTCTTTTGGATGTATCTATATTATATAGCAATAACACTTAGACTTATATACCGCTTTATAGTGCTTTACAGCCCTCTCTAAGTGGTTTACAGAATGAGCATATTGCCCCCAACAATTTGGGTCCTCGTTTTACCCATCTCGGAAGGATGGAAGGGTGAGTCAACCTTGAGCTTGTTGAGATTCGAACTGCCAAATTGCAGGCAGCCGGTTGTCAGTAGAAGTAGCCTGCACTACTGCACTCTAACTACTGCACTACTGGGGCTCTATATAGTTATTTATTTCCCTACTTTAGTGTTACTATACTTTTGGAACAAATGCTACATGTGCTAGTGCTATTGTTTTCCTTGGCTAGCAATAATCAAATGGCAGTAGGAAAATACAGAAAATTATTTGTTGATTTTTAGTGGATGATATTTAAATTGCTTAAACTTTAAGTAGGACAAAAGAATAGTCAACAGTCAGAGATAGACTCCTCCTCCCACTTGAGTGTTTGGTTGGTCTATAAGAATCTTTTTCAAGCTGAGGTCAAAACAAATGACAGCAGCATGGATGTAATTTCTTATTAAAGTGATCATACCATAAAGAATGTTGCACTTCACTGCTGAGATTTCTGCTAGAAGAAACTAAAGCTGTTTATGAAATTATGGTATACAGTTTTATATTTCAGCACCTGAAAGTTGTTGAGGTTGCACTCCCAAGACACTTTCAAGGTGCCGGGTTGCTAAGTCTGGTTTAGATAAAATTCTGTGTTATTCCCAGATTTTGAAATCACAAAAACAGATTTATCTGCTCCGTCGTGTGGTGTTTTTAGGAACAAAATAGGCATTGCAACTGCAGGACCATTAGTCTGATTAAATATGAGAAAATGTGTACAAAGATCAGTGGCACAGTGTAAGTCACTACTGCTGGTAATAGACAGGGAGAGGTTTATATCAAGAGAAGACACTTTTAAGAATTTGGCCACTAACCACTAGTGTTTGTTGTTGCATTGACTCCTCTGTCAACAATACTGAACAAGTCAGGTCATGACTATGAAACATCAAAAACATCTGCCAACCTATTCCATTGCCTTGACATGGTTGATCAGAAGCTGCATGGAAAAACACCACCTGAAATGGAATAGCTGCTCAACATTGTTGAATATACAGCCAAGATATTTCATTTGGATTGGACAAACACGCCACATTTAGCCAGCTTTCATGTTGCGTTCTCTGTATAGTTTCCTTATGCTTTTATAACGATTTTTCTTTCTTTCTTTCAGGGTCTGGCCTTGGCTCATTTTGTATGGATTGCCCCTTTACAAGTTGTGTTGCTGATGGGGCTTCTCTGGGAGATGTTGCAGGCATCAGCATTTTGTGGGCTTGGATTCTTGATTCTTGTTGTCTTTTTCCAAGCCTGGCTAGGACGAATGATGATGAAATACAGGTGACCCAGTTTTCTCAAATAACGGTAGTCCTCAAATTGACCTGAATTTCAGCCGCTAAGCAATGGCAATCGTGACGATCCCTGTTACCATCTTTAACTGAATTCCACTAACTGAGGACCCACCACAATCTAACCCATTGAAAGTTTAAGTCCCATCCAGCCCCAAGCCTTAGTTCTTATAAGATAAAGGACTGCTGCCTCCACCACCACCCCCACTCCCTCAATTTCTGCCCTTTTTGCATCCTGCCTTGTATGAAGGCAAGAAGCCTCTTTTGACTCTGGGCAACAAGAAGCCCTTGTTCTGTAGAATGGCACAAAGATGGCAAGGAACAAAATAAGCATTTTTGTTCTGCTGGGAAGCTCCGGCTGTACCAATAACCTGGTGCAAAACTCAGCCACCCCGGCTAGTCCCAGCTGTAGTCGTCCTCATCACCCTGCACTCCGATCCACCTGCCATCTTGCACTTTTTTGCCCCAGCTGGCCTTTGCTGTCTTCTTGGGTGCTGCTGCTGAGGCATGCCCCCCAACCAGGCCCTTCACGAAACAGTTTCTGGCTACACCAGGCCATCTCCCCCAGGTCTCCCGAGGATCCACTGTATGTAAACTTGGGAAGAAAGCCTCACATGGTCAGAAGATGCCTCACACAAGGCCAGGCAGGATACGCTTGGTCATCAGTGGGAGAAAGAGGATGGTGAAAGTCAACAAGGGCAGCAGAGACCTGTAGAATGCAGGTTGCCAAAAGATTGGGGGGAGATAGGAAGAGACTTGAAGTACTGAAGCAGCCATAAATTTAAGCGGACTTCAAGGTGCCTGAATTTTGATCACATGACCACATGGGTGCTACAATGCCCATAACTTTAAGGATTTAATCCCTTTGTTCAGCATCACTGTAATTTTGAACTGTTCTCGAATGGATGCTGTATTAAGGTTCTTAAATAAAACTTCTTAAATAAAGAAGTTGAAACATGGAGCAGAAAAACAGGCAAAAGTCTGGTTGTGGGAAAGCCATGGCCATACTCCTAAGGGAAGAAGCATTTTAGATTTTTCTTCAGCAGCTGAGCCTATTGTATCTGCCTGACCAAGAGTATTTGGAACATCACCTCTGTTTTGTGGGCAACACATATAATCTATATGTAATTTATATACCTGTTATTAAAGGAATAATGTCAAACAAATGGCTCTATCTTGACATAATTACGATACAGTATATCTTCCTTTGCCTTGATTCCAGTAGCTGTGCTTTGAGAAACTGGAAGTGGCTGAAATAAAGAACAAAACTTGGTTAAGTGGGTAACTCTCTGACTCCTAAGAATTATACTTAACCTTTTGTGGGGCAAAAACATTTAAACTTTCCACAGGTAGCAAGAACAGAAGTAACAATAGTTGATGATTTATTTTAAGCTAGGCCTACTTTAGCATTTATACTACACTTTGCATGCTTTTTCAACTTCCAAATGGCAAAGGGCATGAGCAATTTCCTGTAGGGCTGTGCTATAAGATACTACCCCTTACGTACAACAAACCTGGTACTACTATTACTTGCTATTTCCACATGGAGTTCAATATACTTCTAAATGTTTATTGTTACATGTTATTCAGAAAAAAAAAATGTTTCATGGACTCAGTGGAAACACACACACACAAGGCTAGTGTTTTTACGTCTATACATAAGGTTACTGTTCTCAAATAAATTTTTGGTTTCTAGCTCTGTATTTTGCATTAAGTTTTACATAACGGCACATCTATACCAATGCAGCTTTTTTAAAAAAGTATTGAATAATCATTTAGACTTGATCATAGGACATTTTAAGTATTTTAGGAACTTGTTATTAGAATAACAAACAATTTTCTGTACACTTCTAGTTTATGGCATGTATAGATAGATACCTTATTGATACCGATAGTATATTGTGTGCAGTGCTTATCAGATTTTCAGTATGATGAATATTAAATATAGAACATAATTATCTACAGAGATCAGCGAGCGGGAAAGATCAACGAAAGACTTGTAATTACCTCAGAAATGATAGAGAATATACAATCAGTAAAGGCTTATTGTTGGGAAGATGCAATGGAAAATATGATTGAAAATCTGCGACAGTAAGTATTTATATTTGTCCATCTTACATGCATGGCATATATGTTGCATAACCCAACAATGAGATAAAAGTTTAGTTTGTAACATAATAGTAGTTTTATTCTTGTTGTAATAAAACTGTTGGGTCATGCTGATCCAAACAATTTTTTTTACCTGCTGTGCTGTCTGTCTTTGTCTATGTTATGATGGCCTATCTGAATAAAAACTTTGCAGAAATCACTTTACCCAGGAGTCACACCTGATTCTATATTTTTATCTGGAAATCAGCCATATAATGAGTAGAATTCATCTTTTAATAGGTCATTTAGAATAGCGTCCCCAACTTTTGCAGCTTGGAGGCCCAGCTGGAGGGGGGGAGAGGGGAACCGGACTGCATAAATGATGGGTTGGAGCACACATATGCGCCTACGCACCTGAAGTCGTGTAAGCGGCAGGCCAGTGCATATGCGCATCCCACATAGCTGGACTGCAAGTTGAACTGCACATGCATGCATGTGCACCAACTGCCTCTCATGCAGCCCAGTTCCAAATAAGCAACAGCTCAGTAGTGGGTGGTGAGCCGGGGTTGGGGACACTTGATTTAGATCAGGGGTCGCCAACCTTTTGGACGTCAGGGACCGCCAAACTCATAATTTTAGATCCCAGGGATCACTAACTGGTTCTGTGGGTGTGGCCTAATTTGTGGGTGTGGCTTAGTCATGTGACTGGCTGGGCATGGCTTGTATGTAAATGTTATATTTATATAAATATTGATTTTTTTTTTAATTAAAAAAGAGCAACGTTTACCCCAAATCAGGCAAAGCAGGCAGGCAGATTGAGTTGCTCACAGAATCACAGATTCATTCAGAGATCTATCTATCTGCCATTGGCTAGCTCAGTCTGTCACATAAAATTTGCTTGCAAGCAAACTCACAAAATTAACTCACAACACACCATGCATGTAAATATTGATTTTTTTTATAAAAAAAGAGCAACTTTTACCCAAAATCAGGCAAATCAGGCAGATTGAGTTGCTCACAGAATCATTCAATGATCTATCTATCTATCTATCTGCCATCGGCTAGCTCAGTCTCTCAAATTTGCTTGCCGTGAGTCTGCACTGAATTTGCTTGCAAGCAAACCTTCATTCCTAAGGGAGGTTCAACTGTACTTAAAAGCAGAGCCGAAGATTTAAAGACGAGCTGGAAAACAGGAAATCCAACCATTTTCTGCTTCCTAGCTAATCTAAATCTCCCAGCACAGAGAACAGATGATGGTCGGAAAAATGAAAAATAGCAATTTAGCAGGCAAGTTTACTGGGTAAGGACTGAGTGGGTGGGGAGGGTTCCCGCAGGCCATGTGGGCGGCGCAGTACTTGTGTTTCTGCGCAGCCTGGATTAATTGCTTTGGGGGGGGTGCTCCTGGGGTGTGAGTCTCTGCGGCCCACCCAAATTTTCTCACGGCCCACCAGTGGGCCACAGCCCACTGGTTGGCGACTGCTGATTTAGATCGTATAGAATTCTTTTGAATTTCATATCATCTGAAACTGAGATACCCAAAATGAAATGAAACTTTAGCCGTATGCAATTTATTCTGAGATTGTTAAAAAACAATGATATAAATGGAAACATTTTAAACTACAGCCCTGTTTCCCATTTCCTTCTCTCTTTAATTTTTGGAGGCTGGCTGATTTTTTTAAGCAGCTGTTGACATGGAACTCCAGGGCAGAAATTTCCATTCCCCCGTCTATGGGGGCTGCAGCATACCAGAAAGAGGGCCCCGCAAACAAGATATTTAAAGTCCCACCCGTGGTATGGAGGCAGCACATAAAACCACATCTCCTCCAGGCCACTGGAAGACCTCTTTCCATGGACCTGGTCCCTGTTGCCCCAAAGGTTGGGGACCGCTGCCCTAAGGAACATATTTTTAGGTTTCTTTAAGGTGTTTTTTTTTAAAAGGACACCAAATGTCAAAGAAGCAAAAAGTAATCATTTGTTCACATTCCTGTGTAATTCTACCTCTGTGCTGAAAAATTTAGATAAAACAATAAAAGCCCATATTTGTGAATAGGTATTTTTCTCAGACTTTGTATCTGGGACTAGATTATTTGCTATTTAGAATTATTTTATGAGTCATTTCCGTAAATATTATATGATTACTCTATGTTTCCCTTAATAAATAGTTTATTATTTGTTTTGCAGAACTTACTGTAGAACTGGGTGTGCCATTGCATTCTATTTTTTCAAAAAGAAAACTTGGAGACTTAGTATCTGGTACACAGGGTACAAATTATAAATAATAAGTTAAAATTTATTAGAGACTCTACTTTTTTAGAAAATAGAAAGAATGCTAAAATTACAACCATAAATCTTCTCAGGTAAAAGAAATTCAATCTAATTTGAAGATCCTTTATACCCTGAAAGTGTGATATCGAAACACAATATTTAAGAATGAAAGGAATGAAAGGAGCTCAGAATAGTGATAGAGAAGTGTTGGCAATGAGACTCTAATTGATATTGATCAAAAATATTTGAATAGATTTATACATTTATACATTGTCAGTATTAAATTGCTTAAATTGTTTTCTTTTTAAAAAAGAAAAATAATAGCCATTTCTGATTTTCAAACATTAAAATACCAGTCTCTTGTTTCAAATTTGTGTTGTATTTAATTTTCTCATTTACTTTTTCCAAATTGTCCGTGAATTTATACCTTAACTGTTTCACCTATACTGATTCACTAGTACCGCTGATTATTTCAGTGCTAAAGATATTTAATTGGAGGTGTGTCCAACTGATTTTTCATATAATATTAGCTATTGCTATTTAGAATAACAATAATATTAAATTTTCTGCAACTTCTTTCTCTCCATTGAAACCAAATCAAAATAATTTAATTGTACCTGGTTTAAGCATAATCTTGAGGCAAAGAATTCCCCACCCTTATCTTATCATGTTCCAAATCTCAACAGTGAATTTGATTTGCTGTCTTTTTGGTCAGATATTTCTGCTATTTTTCTCTCTCTAAAACTCTTCATAATCTGCTTTAGTGTTTGACTGCTTATATCAAATCAAGTCTACTAAAATCTCTGGGAAAAGAGTTTTTCTTCTCAATTCAACCTTGATGATACATACTCCTTGATTGATTGACTTCCTGTTGCTACAGCACTCTGCTAGAGTGAAGTGTGCTTTAAAACAAAATTTACTGTTTTCTCTTCATTATATCACTGTACATATTTCTGTCTGGACTTACTTTAATAAGGGAGCTTTGTTATTTCCTGAACTGTTGCACATACACCCATGCATTCTAACAAGTCAACAGGAAACATTTACTGCACTTTACTTCTCTAGTTAATTTATATTTCAAGACTCCGCTTTCCAGAAGTAATAGAAGTAGATAATTTCTCAAAATGCTTGAATTATTTTATTTGGCAGTAGTTAATTTGAAAACTTCAGATCTAGAATCTTTTAAAAGTCACATTAGAGATAAAGTGAAATAAATGTTAAGACAAAAGAAAAGGGAAGTTGCTTTCATTGTTCTTGTTTCTTTTATAGTATATCACTCTTCCTTACCACGGACATACCCATATTTACACAGAGAAAATAATTATCCTGGCCCTACCCATAGATTCTTTGACTTATATAATTTTCTGAAATCTCTAGAATTCGGACAGCAAAACAGATGCCGTAGCAAATATAATGTCATAACTTGCCAGCTATATCTAATGATGGTTTCAGTGTAATTTGAAGTTGTAGAACTGCATTTTGCTTTAGAACAGGGCTGTCAAATTCCCAGCCCGTGGACCAGATGTGTCATGCAGTGGCCAAGCCCACGTTCAGTTTAGTGAAGGGGAAAAAAAAGTCCCGATATGTCACGTGATGCCACCATGACAAAAGCTGGGGTTTAACACCCCTGCTTTAAAAGGTAGAGTGTTGTTGTAGCAGTAAGCCCCTTATTTCAAACTTAAAATATTAATCCATGCAGACTATAGGATAGTAGTAAATTCTTTGAATTTAAAATTCCCACTTAGCCCTGAAGCCTACTGGACAATCTTTTTGTTAATTTCTATTACTCAGTTTAATTGTTATGAATAAAAAGGTATTGAGAATACACATTCCAAACTACTGTAACTTTCAAAACGTTTTTTATTTGCATTCATAATCGTTTCATATTTTAGAATTATGCCATTCTAGCTGTAGAGTTTCAATTTTCGTATTGGATTTTCAGTTTTTGCCTATCATTTTACAGAAGTGAACTGAAGCTGACTCAAAAAGCTGCATATGTGAGATACTTCAATAGTTCAGCTTTCTTCTTCTCTGGTTTTTTTGTGGTATTTTTGGCTGTCCTTCCATATGCACTGAGCCATGGAATTTTTCTTAGAAAAATATTTACTACCATATCATACTGCATTGTTCTTCGTATGACAGTCACCAGACAGTTCCCTTGGGCAGTGCAGACATGGTATGATTCTCTTGGAGCAATAAACAAGATACAGGTATAGTATCTAAATCTAATTCATTGCAAGTTATAATTTATTCTTTTGTGGTGTCTTATCTTGCCAATTTATCATACAAAATATGTTAGAGTATTATTTTACTGACTTTTATTAAATGCTATTTGGGAAACCAGTTTTAACTTAGCAGGCAGAAATTCCACCAGGAGGGTATCCCAGATGATGTGGGCAGTGATGGAAAAAGCCCAGAAATGAGGCTTCATTAAGTGACAGTACTGGATTTGGAGACAGTTGATGCTATAGTATACAGATGGAACTCGAAAAATTAGAATATCGTGCAAAAGTTCATTTATTTCAGTCATGCAACTTAAAAGGTGAAACTAATATATGAGATAGACTCATTACATGCAAAGCAAGATAGTTCAAGCCATGAATTGTCATAATTGTGATGATTATGGCTTACAGCTCATGAAAAGCCCAAACCCACAATCTCAGAAAATTAGAATATTGTGAAAAGGTTCAATATTCTAGGCTCAAAGTGTCCCACTCTAATCAGCTAATTAAACCATAACACCCGCAAAGGGTTCCTGAGCCTTTAAATGGTCTCTCAGTCTGGTTCAGTTGGAAACACAATCATGGGAAAGACTGCTGACCTGACAGTTGTGCAGAAAACCATCATTGACATCCTCCATAAGGAGGGAAAGCCTCAAAAGGTAATTGCAAAAGAAGTTGGATGTTCCCAAAGTGCTGTATCAAAGCACATTAATAGAAAGTTATGTGGAAGGGAAAAGTGTGGAAGAAAAAGGTGCACAAGCAGCAGGGATGACTGCAGCCTAGAGAGGATTGTCAGGAAAAGGCCATTCAAAAGTGTTGGGGACTTTCACAAGGAGTGGACTGAGGCTGGAGTCAGTGCACCAAGAGCCACTACACACAGACGGATCCTGGACATGGGCTTCAAATGTCGCATTCCTCTTGTCAAGCTGCTACTGAACAACAAACGTCAGAAGCGTCTTACCTGGGCTAAAGAAAAAAAGAACTGATCTGTTGCTTCTGTTGAGAGCAACTTTTGCATCTCATTTGGAAACCAAGGACCCAGAGTCTGGAGGAAGAATGGAGAGGCACACACTGCAAGATGCTTGAAGTCCAGTGTGAAGTTTCCACAGTCTGTGTTGGTTTGGGGAGCCATGTCATCTGCTGGTGTTGGTCCACTGTGCTTCATTAGGTCCAGAGTCAACGCAGCTGTCTACCAGGAGATTTTGGAGCACTTCATGCTTCCTTCCGCAGACGAGCTTTATGGGGATGCTGACTTCATTTTCCAGCAGGACTTGGCACCTGCCCACATTGCCAAAAGGACCAAAACCTGGTTCAATGACCGTGGGATTACTGTGCTTGATTGGCCAGCAAACTCGCCTGACCTGAACCCCATAGAGAATCTATGGAGCATTGCCAAGAGAAAGATGAGAGACATGAGACCGAACAATGTAGAAGAGCTGAAGGCCGCGATTGAAGCATCCTGGTCTTCCATAACACCTCAGCAGTGCCACAGGCTGATAGCTTCCATACCACACTGCACTGAAGCAGTAATTGCTGCAAAAGGGGCCCAAACCAAGTACTGAGTACATATGCATGCTTCTACTTTTCAGAGGTCCGATATTGCTCTATGTACAATCCTTTTTTTATTGATTGCATGTAATATTCTAATTTTCTGAGATTGTGGATTTGGGGTTTTCATGAGCTGTAAGCCATCATCACAATTATGACAAATCACGGCTTGAACTATCTTGCTTTGCATGTAATGAGTCCATCTCATATATTAGGTTCACCTTTTAAGTTGCGTTACTGAAATAAATGAACTTTTGCACGACATTCTAATTTTTCGAGCTTCACCTGTATGGCTGGATAGGTAGATTGCCAGAGGAGATGGTGTCTTGAATAACTAGAGCCTGGAATGTTGTAGGTGACAAATGGCACTTTGAATCATATTCAGACAACCAATGGATCTTCCAAAGCTAAAGATCACCTAAATATATTGGGGCACACCTATTATGATATTGTCTCACAGATGGGTCTTTTCTCTGAAACTATGTCATCTATTGGGAACCAGCCAGCATGTGTACCTTTTTTCTAGTATCTGCCCTTTGGAACAGCCTCATCTCTGTATTAAGATGGCTTCAACTCTGTCGGTCTTCAGGAAGATCTTGAAGATCTAGCTCAAATGCAGAATTCACTATGTTAGTTGAGACCAGTACTTGTGGCCTGTTTTTGTGTTTTGGTGGGGAAATTCTCTGTTATTTCATGACTTTGTAGTGTGGTATTTTATGCATATTTTTTTATTAACTGTTGAGAGTTATTTCATTAAGATAGGTAGCCACATAAATTTGTTAAGGAAAAAAAATACATTGTTGTATATGCTGCTTCTTGATAGAAAAACAGAAAACTGACAGCAGAAAAATATTTAGTGGTTCGTTAAGTCTATCCTTTGAGTTTTTAATATTTTTTTACATTTTTGTCATATAATGAACATGCATTTATCTCAGGCATGTTTAAACTCAGATGATTGACCCATTACCTCTGCTAGATGTTGGTTCCAAGCCCTCACTACTCTTTCTGTACAATTTGCTAACGTTATTTTTGAACTTCCCACCTGTCAGTTGAAGTTATTAATTTTTGCTTAATATTGAAAGTGCCGCTTTCTAGAGCCTTTTTTACATTAATATATTTAAAGATTTAAACCATGTTCCCCCCGTTCCCTTATTCTTCAAGGATAGCCCCAAGTCCAACTTTTTGTAATAGGAAGCAACTATAGCATAGATTTGGTTAATAGAGGTGAATTTAACTTGTTCATATTTTTGACTTAAGAAGTAATAAGAATCCAGATATAATAAGGAGGACTTGTTTCACTATTAAAATATTTTGCTTGACATTTTCCCACCATATTATGCCACAGCTTTCAATATACATTTTCATTAGAATAGATAGGCTATTTATAGTTATTTATTTCTGTCTTGTAATTAACATTATTTGGTATGAGAACCGGAAAATAAAAAAGAAACATTTAAATGTCCAAAGTTCAGTATATTGTGTTACATTTGTCTTTAAAACTCTCACAATTAAATTTACAGGATTTTTTGCAAAAAGACGAATACAAAACACTGGAATATAATTTAACAACCACGGGCCTTGAACTGGATAAAATAACAGCTTTTTGGGATGAGGTAATACTACAATTTGGTTAGTATTGCATGTCACCATGCCACACTCTAGGAAGGCTGACTATACTCACAGAGTAGTTTCACCCTTAAAATACGACAATGTTTAATGGCTTTGGCAATGGTATAAAAATAGACAGATTAGTATGTAGTAGCAATTGGAGCTACTTCAACTAATTCATTATTACTGAAAGAAGACGATTTGCATTCTAACAATGCTAATAAGTAACATTATTTTCATATTACAAACCTTGTTAGTTGATAACTAACAATGTAAATCCATGGCTATGACTTCTTTAGCTGGTATTGGCCTTCATATACACTGGTTCTTCCCAAGAACCTAGAATGTCATAATATATCGGCATTGTAATATTTTTATTATTGTTATTATTAGTCAGTCTTGTATTATATTCCTTATAATACTTTTGATTACAATAATATATCCAATTAACTATATCTATTCAAAAGAAGAACCAGTTTGATTTTGTGGTTAAGGTACTGGCTTAGAAACCAGGCTGTGAATTCTAGTTCTATTTTGGATATGAAAGTCATCTGGGTACCTTTGGGCCAGCCTCTCTCTCTCTGTCTCACCCCATTTTTTGTGGAGAAAATAGGGGAAAGGAATATTGTGTATCCTTGCTGCCTTGAGTTACTTATAACATAATAAAGGCGAGATAAAAAGCTAATAAATAGAAACAATTGATTTATAGAAAAGATTAATAAAATTTCTTTTAATTCAAAATCTACATCAGGATGTCAAACTGACAGCCCATAGGCTAGATGCCACTTATGCAGGCTATGCCCCCCCCACCAGCTTCGCAAAGGGAAAAACGATGCAATATATCACATGATGGCAACGTGACACCACAAGTTTGACACCTGGGATCTACATCAAATCATAATACTGGATTATGCTGGAAAGAGAAATTTAATCAACCTTGATCATAATTAAAAAGTGTGCTGTGAAATCGCTTAATTGCCAGTAGTATATGCCAGTAGTAGTATAGAGGGAGTAGGAGTCTATCCTAGATCAATAGATAATTGAATTTAAAGCATGTTTTTTAAAGTATATATAAACAAACACATGGTACAGTCTCACTGTAAACTAACAATTAATTCAGATATGCCAGATATTTTTAAAATAACAGCGATGAATGAAATAATTTAATGGGGTAAAGAAATGGACAAAGGATATGAAATAAATATTAGATGGATTGTTATATCTATGAAAAATTCTAGAATAGCAGAGTGTTATACTGTCTCTCAGCCAAACCCACCAATAATAACAATATTGTTATTGTGGTAAAAATAGGAAGTGGGAACATTATGTATCACATGTCCAAATTGTCAAGTCAGACGTACAGTAAACAAACAAGCCTACATTACTCTTTGGCATTTTACAATTTGAAGGACTTTCTTTCTTTCTTTCTTTCTTTCTTTCTTTCTTTCTTTCTTTCTT
>NW_020769366.1:1678242-1781998 GCF_900518735.1 Pseudonaja textilis | reverse complement strand
TTCTTTCTTTCTTTCTTTCTTTCTTTCTTTCTTTCTTTCTTTCTTTCCAGGGAAGTGGAGAGATCTTCACAAAAACAAAACAGGAACACGGTAATAATAAGATACCATCAACAAATGATGGTCTCTTCTTCAGTAATTTCACTCTTCATTTTACTCCTGTCCTTAAAGACATCAATTTCAAAATTGAAAAAGGAAAACTGCTTGCTGTTGCTGGATCTACTGGAGCAGGCAAGGTAAAAAAAAAAAAGGCTGATTGCTAAAGTATAAATATGTTAATCCAGCAATATACTCTGTGTGTGTGTGTGTGTGTGCATAAGGGCATATATATACTGTACATACACAACATACCATACATACTAAGCTACGCTAGTATTGAGTTAAAATACAAATATTGTTCTGCCTATAACATGAGCTTTGTATCTTTGAGTATTGCAATGCAGAATCCACGCCATGTGCCCATGCCATGTGCCATTCATATTCTGTGCAACTGAGATATCAATATAGTTGAGGAAGTCCCCAACATTTAAAATATTTTAAATGAAACATTGTTTCAAAATGTTACAAAATAAATGTTACAGAATAACATTTTTTACAAACATTTTTACTACTGTTACAAAATAAATGTTGCGATTTTTTTTTCAAAAACACTGAAGAGAATCAGAAACAAGGTATTTCCATTCTATTGATGCTTAAGGAATAATACTCTTGACTCTTTAATAAATATAATGTTTTTTTACTCTTATTGTGCTCAATGGTTTTTCATACTAGGTGTGACTGCTTATTTATTTCCATGCTAAGAATGCCAAAATGAGTAAATTCTGCAAAGAACTAAGGAGATCAGATTCTGTGTCCTCAAATAACACATAAAATTGTTTAAAGCTACTTTTTTATTTTGGTGCTTGCATTTACTTTTGACATATATTCTCAATTGTTGATATATGTTGATTGCTAGTAGATTATTATTTCCAATTAAAGTAGGTTCTTGTCATTTGATTTTGGAATATGTATTCCATAGCTTTCTGAAGATTTTTCAAACTAGTATTGAAATAAAATGCTGAAATAAATATTAAGAAATGCAAGACCAGCACAGATTATTTATATAATGAATTAAAAATTAATCAATTTCAAAAGGCACAGGTAAGCACCAGATTTAGAGTTTACAGACAGTTTCACATTTCTTTTGCCTTTGAAAGTTGAAACATTGCCATTAAGACACTAATATCTAGACTGTTTTTCCTGAGTTTTTAATAATTGTACATTTTGAGCTCTGCTAGAATTAAGCAGACACTTAAACATTTCTCTGATATTGTTTTAAAGATTAAATATGACCTTGGTATGTCCCATTAATCTAAAAATAGCCGAATAAGAACAGTTAAGTTTAGTAGACTTGTTGTACAGATCTAATGAACAAATATTAATTATTGCTATCATTCTCAATAATAGACTTCTCTTCTAATGCTGATCATGGGAGAGTTGGAACCTTTAGAAGGTAAAATCAAACACAGTGGAAGAATTTCCTTTTGCCCTCAAGTGTCATGGATTATGCCTGGAACAATTAAAGAAAACATAATATTTGGTGTTTCTTATGATGAATATCGATATAAGAGTGTCATCAAAGCCTGTCAGTTAGAAGAGGTTAGTCTTCAACCTTGTACATTTTCTTCATGATTATAAAAAAAAATACTTGAAAACAAAAGATAATTAAAATTAATCGTAGCGCATTTTAGGAAATACCGTGTAAATTTAAAATAATTAAAACATTTCTATAATTCAGAATAAAGTTATATGAACCTCATCCATATACCATTAATTTCATTGTTGTAGTTATACATCTTTTTTGTTGAAAAGGGGCAATTTTATGCTGATCTTATAAATGGAACAGTGTGTATCATGATAGACCAATCTACCCTCAGAAGTAGACTAAACATTTCTAAATAAAGAAACGAATATTTCTAAATTACAATGATCTTACAGTTAGTTACTTTAAAAAAGTACCCCATTTTGAAAAATATATACTTGTATTTAAGTATAGCTAATCAAAATATGATCTAAAATAAATACTATCAAGAAATATTATTCTGAGCTATTATATGCTGTTCTACAAGCTATTAATAAGCATACCTGAAGAAGAATTAGTTGGTTATATTTTGTAGTATGCCAAATATTACTGTTCCATGAATAAACCCTATTGTCAGGCACTCTGTTTTGAAATCCTGCTACCCAAAGTAGTAAGTAAACTATGTCACAAAGTCAAATGCACGCCACTTGCTAGCTGAATATGGTTAGCAAAGAAAAATATTTTAAAACGTCAATATATTAAATCAAAGGTTCAAAGTCAGAGTCTGATTTATGTATCGCTACAATCCCAATTGTAAGGATGAGGTGGCGGTCATGGCTTGAAGGTCTCTGAACAGCTCTGAATTGTGCATCAGTTATGCCCTTTCCTGGACCCACAATCCTGCTCACAAGTCACCCACACCTTAGTCACCATCTATCTTAATTACTGCAATATACCCTACATGGAGCTGTCCTTGAAAGTATCCAGAAATTCCAATTGGTTCCAAATGGGGTAGCTTGATTTTGTGAAAATCTAGATTTGCACAGCTGTCATCTCTCCTGCAGGAGCTACATTGGCTACTGATTTACTTCTGGGTCCAATTCAAGATGCTGGCTTTAAAGCTTTAAAGGCCTCCATGGCTGGAAATCAGGTTATTTGAAGAAACATCTTTCCACAGTTATATCTAACGGAGTGCAGAGGCAGGATGTGTTTCAGGTCCGCTCTCTTAAGGAGCTCCATCTGGTGGGGTCAAGAAACGCCTTCTTTGAGGGGGTAACACTCTCCCTACGGAACATCATGCAAAAAATAAACGGCCCTCACTTTGACATCTTTCAAAACATGGTTTGCCAATGAAACTGGGGATCCCATGGTAATATGAAGCAATCATGGGTTTAGTTTAATTGTTGTGCCAGGAGGGGTGGAAATTTATTGGCTTTTGTATTGGGTTTTATTTCTGTAAGCCATCCAGAGTCACTGTGTGTGAGTTGACCAACCATATAATTATTTTTTTAATAAATTAAAAACTCATTTAGAATGCTGCATAATTTGGACATCTTATAGTTCTGATATCATCTGATAATCTACAGAATGCCATGCATACAGAAAGTCAGATTAGCTGCTATATATGTATGTTAGGACCCGGAAATACCAGTTCAAAAAAACTATACAGTGTGATATCCAGCATTAGCCCATCTCTGCTTTTTTGCTCATGTATTCCACCTGCAAGATACTGTTATATTTGAATTTGTTCTGGAAATGCCCTGTTTTTGTATGTCATTCATATTATATATTGTCAAGTGAGCAGTCATGTAATTCCTCCTCCGTTCATGCCTCAGTTATTTGGCATCTTGGATTAAGACATTTGTTCACTGAAAGGTTTTTCACCTTTGACTGGTGTGCAATCTGTTCCCTGATAAATTTATCATCAAATTTCTCTGGAGCAATTACAGGAGATGTGTCAGGTATTTTATCAAATAAAATTATGCACTTACGAAAGCAGAAGAAAATAGTTTACATAACTTTCTAGGTCTGAGATATCAGGAGAAAATATTCATGCTGTAATGTGGAATGAAAGCATATTTGAGAGGGTGGAGTACTTTGTTAGTTTTTGATTTTGTGTGTAAGAAGTGTTGGTATAGGTTTCGGTACAAAAGTACTTTGAGCTAGAATTGGGAATATTTAGGTGTCTGCTGTTTAACTCTGAATCACATTATTTTGTTAAATAGGTTTTATGTGAATTAGGGATGCTTTCTCTTTGCCAGCTCATCTTAAAGAAAAAAGCAAGGACAACATAAATTCACATTTAAACCTTGGGACTTAAATTAATGTAGATTCTAATGAGAATATAATAAACAATATCCAAATATTCCAAGTGAGCTGGATTTCGGTTTACATGTAGGCAGAAAACAGAATGACAGTTACCCTCCAAGATGATTGGAATGGAGTGGAATGCAGTAGGTAGAGGAATAGAATAGAATAGAATATTTCCTAACTCACAGTCAATACAGATGGCCTTACTTCTAAGTTACCACTGTGTCTGAACTGTTAATTTATCAATTAGACCCAAGAAATATAGGTTGCTTTCAAATAAAGGATTTTCATAATCAGGGCATTTCTATTCTAATGCAGATATTTAATAAAAACAAATAGCAGCTGTGCTCAACATGAATCTGGATTGTTAAAAATACATCTATGACCGGGTAAACAAGGGTTAATACTCTCACTGGGCTAACCCAAGTTTACAGCAGTTGCAAACTTTTGAGCTTTGCACAGGAAAAGTTTTGATAGCTTGTAAGTTACATGTTTTCAAACGGTTAGGAACTACTCTTATGGATTTGTGATTTTGGTGTTTTATATTTAATGAGTAAAGCTTTTTGAATATAGATTTTAAAAAAATCCTCCATATGGGTTTTTTAAAAAAGGAAGACAAAACAGTCTAAGCTGTGTTTAAATTGCTGTGAGAAAATATGCTGAAAAATTGTTTTGTCATGAACTCAGTCCCTGCAATTTCCCTGTCTCCTTCTCTTTAATTCACTTTACCTACACCTTCCTATTTTTCCTGTGGCCAATTTAGGGCGCATGGCTCTGAAGCCCTAGGTTTAATATTAATCTATAGACGGCTAATGTTTTTAAAACTCTTTCTTTATTCTTTGCCTAGAATGTTCATATTATCTTTCCCTTTATCATTTTCACATTGAATTGAGTGTTAAATTGCTTACGGCTTTATCTTGCATTTTTTTCGTGTTGCTAACTGTTAACTTTGTACCTTTTAGACTGTTTTATAGTTTACGGTATTGGTTTACCATTCTCATTTATGCCCCAGTTCAATCCTGAAGGATGTATCTGTAAGCTTCAAATATCATTTTATAAAATATATTGATTGGTTAGTAATTATAGTTTTTTTTAATAACCTACAATATTTGGTCCCAATAGAATTATCACAATGGGACATTCCAACTTGTTTACAGATGTTTGGGAGTATTTTCTGTTTATTTTAAGATTTGTCTTAGATAAACATGAAACACTAGCATAAGACAAAAATCTATGCACAATGTAAATATATTAATCCATTCAAAGGAAATGTATAAAGTAATTTCAGGTCTATCAAGACTATTTCTTCTTAAGACTTAATGTTACCTCTGTATTAGGGACAACATCCCTTCAAACAGTTGTAATGTAATGTAATGTAATGTTGGGAATAGATCTATATCTTCATCATATTCCTACAAGCATCTCAAGGCTTTTAATTGGCCATTGTAAGAAACAAAATTCTGAATTAAAGTATGCTTTTTATAGTACAGGAAGGCTGCTATGAACTTAGTTGTGTGAGCAACCATAGTTTTGGGTAATCCAGAATGTATATTATTTTTGCAAAGTAATTATACTACTATAGGCAAATATTTCAGATGACAAAATGCCATAATAAATTGTTTAACTAAATAATGTTGTCTTATTAATATGCAATAGTCTTAAAATGCAATTCTGTGAAACAGAATTTATGGCTCTAATTTATGTTATGCAAGAGTGTTAGCGTTAAGATCAACACGAAAGTCATATTGAAAGATCTACTCACACACCTTTGGTAAACATCCATTGTGGTTTGGGAATCTTTAACAGTTGATAAACAATAATGTTTAACTGTGTACTCAGAGTCTTGAAATTCAGGTGCTCATTTTTTCACTGAACAGATTACAGAAATCAGATATGGGAATGTGGAAAGAAAGAATTATGGTAACTTTTGGCTTGTTTTACTGAAAATGAAAGTGCTTAGACTAGGTCAGTTATAATCAGGCTTGTGCAGTTCATCAAATCAATCAATCTATCAATCATCACCTCTTGTTTGACAGATTTGATTCATTGATTATGGATTAGCAAGCTCTTATTAACTTTTAGTCATTACATATAGACCAGGATGATCTGTCCCTAACATGACCCTTCAGGTTTTCCAACAATTCAAGTGTCACTGCTGTAATTGCGACTACCTGTTTGGCTCCTCCTATCTTATGGGGGTGAGTTATGATTGCCTTCTCCTACACAGTATGAAATGATGCCTTTGATGGTATCACCCATATCTTCTTGTATCACCTCTGCCTGCTATAAGTGTCTGTTTGTTTTAGCTGGGCAACTAGGATAAACGTCATGCCTTGGATGATCCTACTGGAAGTATGTTGTCATATATTCTCACTGTTTTTCATTCATCCCTTCTGGAACATCATGACTGCCATCACCCCACAAGTCACATATACTGTCACTATATGAGGCAGTGTAGCAGAACTTCAGAGGCAACACATTTCTAGAGTTTAATTAAAACCAGCCTTTTAAGAACCAAGCCTGTTCTTAAAGAACCTCATGTAAAATTATTGACTTTGTTACTAAATGAGCATTAAATGTTATCAATGTAATGCTAGATAGAAAACAAAGAGAATTCAGGAAATATCACAAATCAGTAGAAAATGTAATTAAAGGGAAAGTCATTCATCCTGTCATTAGTTCCAGAGAAGAAGTCCAATACTTCTTCAAAGGCAGTTTCTGGTACCTCAGCCCCTTGGGATTCCATGACAGTGTCAAACAGAATGTGCCTAGGAATGATTCATTAGCTATTATACATTAGCATATTGCCAAGAATATCTGCCAAGCATCAGGTGAAGCCTATTTAATAAACTAAGCATTGTGGGAGAAGAGTTTTTTCCCCTCTGGTTTAGAAATTATTGAATTACAGGAAAACAAAGTTTAAAAATAAGTTATTATTTGTAATGAAAGGAAGGAATTAGCAGTTTCCAGATGGTTTCAAAAATAGGGCTGGAATATTATTCTGTTCAAAAAAGTTCAAGGGTCAAATACTATGTTGAGTCCCATTAGCTAAATTTTGAATACAAGTAATTTATTAATGACTGATGCAAATATGAAGTGATATGAATGTTGAAAAAAATGAAATAAATAACAATGAATTCTCTGTACTGATAATGTTCAGATTTGCAATTGTTAACTAAATAATAGTTATGGCACATCCAAGGATATTACCACCAAGTTTGCTATATCTATAAACAATACAAATTTTATGCTAGAAATTATTGGGGAAAAAGTTTGAACATAAATTTTCCTGAAATGATTGCCTTACAATTGCCATTATTTCATTAGTAGCCATATGTTATTTAGTCTTTTGTAACCTATATTAACCATGAAACCTGTGCATAAAAATTTAAAAATGCATGATTTCATTTTATTTTGGTCTTCTAGACTTTTTATTCATGTGTTGTTTATGGCATTTTATTAAGGTCTGTGAGTTTTACTCTTAGGTATTTTATCATTATTAAAATAGCAATAGCACTTAGACTTATATACCGCTTTATAGTGCTTTACAGCCCTCTCTAAGCGGTTTACAGAGACAGCATATTGCCCCCAACAATCTGGGTTCTCATTTTACCCACCTCGGAAGGATGGAAGGCTGAGTCAACCTTGAGCCTGGTGGGATTTGAACTGCCAAATTGTAGGCAGTTGGCTGCAGCAGAAGTAGCGTGCAGTACTGCACTCTAACCACTGCGCCACAGAGGCTCCTAATAATTGACCCTCAGTCAGTTATGTGAAAAAAATATTTCCTAAAGAAGAGAATATATTTAGCTCAGCATTGAATTGTGAAGTCCTTGGAGTTTTCCAAGCTTAGTTGTTAATTGCAAATGTTTTATTATCCAACTAGGTAATATCACTGAATCTGGGGTTTTGCTCCCTGTTTTATACAAAGTAGCTTATCTTGTCAGATAAACATAATATTCATCTTCTTAGCCTAAACTAAGAGCATTGTTATGAAAACTTATTCATTTGTTTTGCTTTGGATGCCGTATCTTAAAAATAGAAAAATTAATATCTTTATACAATAATTCAACAGGATATTTCAAAGTTTCCAGAGAAAGATGACACAGTTTTAGGAGAAGGTGGAATAACTCTCAGTGGAGGTCAACGAGCCAGAATTTCTTTAGCTAGGTGAGTAGAAATAATGGTATGTTGTTTTGAATGAAGAGAATTAAATTTCACCTGTTCTTAAGGGGAAGTAACCTTACACACATCTTAAATATTTTTATTTCTAAAGTCAGAATATTGTACCTTTTAATTTAATAGAACTTACTTCTGATGAATGGATATATAAGATTAAAATGGAATATTACATAATTCCTCTATTTTAAAATTTTATAACTGCCAGTTGCTGCATTTTACCTATTTCTTATTTAATTTAATAAAAGAATTTGCTTTGGCTAAATATATTTTATCATATATAACAATAATTCAAGTATAATAAAATCAAAACAATTAATCAAAACAGTATTTGCATTTTAGCATATATTGAATGAGAGCTAACTAAATTTCTTTGACATCTGTTTAGAGCGGTGTATAAAGATGCCGATTTGTACCTTTTGGATTCTCCTTTTGGTTATTTAGACATGTTAACAGAGAAAGAGATATTTAAAAGGTAGGATATGTTTTTATATATTTAGTTAACTCCTAGGTAAAATGATACTGTACAAAGAGATAGCAAATGATTTATAAAGAGCAGTTTTGACATCCAGCAGGGACATCTAACAGAGAACATCAGTTTCTGAAATTTGTACTTGTTAAATTATTTAAGGGCCTATAAATAAAAGCAAACAAATGCTCCAATTCTAATAAATCCTTATGCTCATTTCCACATCATAACTCAATCAGAATATTCATGTTTTATGAATTCCACTATGCATGATAACATTTTCTGCTTGTTGAACTTCCTTTGTAATTTAGCATTATCAGGTTTATAATGGAATTTAAATGATCTCCATCCTTTACAAATGCTTGTGTAACTGAGCCTCAAAAAGATAATTGAAGATCTATTAATCCTCTTTATAAACCTACTGGTATATGATGGTTTCTTTTGTCGATCACTTACAAACGTAAGAGCCACAGCAAATTAAAAACCCATTTTGAGTACCCTTCTCTCGAGGAATCAGAATAGAAAAGGAAATAGAGCTATGAAAGACTTATCCTTGCAGCCAGCTTGACCCATGTCCGGAATGGACCAGCAATCATTTTTGGAGAGAAGGAATGGATTTCATTATCCTGACTTCATCTTCTACCCATCATGAATGTGATTCATTCAAGATTCATTTTCTGGTTCTTTTTAAAAGTGGTGTTTTTCTGCTTTTGTCAACACAGTGTTTCCAGTGTTCCTGCTGCACTTCTAAGCCAGCCATGCACTTTGATTGGTTTCTTTTCCGATGTAAAAATATTCCCCTCATGCTATTTTCCCAGCTTTTCCTGAATAAAGCCTGCTGCAGCTTCTGTTATTGTATGTCTTTCTTACCAATATAATATTGTATAACCTTCCTGGCGTGCAGTTTGAAACTTGCTATTTTTTACTATTTATTTATTTTTCTTCATTCCTCCCTCGCTCCCTCCCTCCTTCCAATGTTTGGTCACATGACCATGGGAACACTGCAACAATCTTAAATGCAAGGGTTGGTCACAAGTCACCTTTTCCAGTTCCATTATATCTTTTGAGTGATAGCTGAATGAACAATTGTAAATTGGGGATCACCTATACCAGGGGTGTCAAACTCGATTTCATTGAGGGCTGCATCAGGGTTGTGTTTGACCTTGGAGGGCTGGGGGCATGATCATGGTGGACATAGCTGGGGTAGGTGTGGCCATGACACAAGACTTGTGTCAGAGGGCATCTGTGGTAGCCAAGTACTAAGACATGACTTCCCTCATTCTCTTCCTCATTCTCATTTCCCCCCCTTTCTTGTCTTCTTTTTCCTTCCTTCTTCATTCTAATTTCTTCTTCCTTCCTTTCTTTCCTTATTTTTCCTTCTTGCTCTCTTCCCATCTTTTTTTTCTTTTTCTTTCCCTTTCCCCTTTCTTGTCCCTTCTTGCATGCTTAAATGCAAAAGGGGAAACATTTCTCCTTTTGTTTTGTTTTTAGTTTTGATAGCCTTCTGCCAGCTAAAATGGGGCATGGGGTCGATGCTAGTCAATTTGAAATAAGAATGAAACCATCAGGAAAAGTCAGCTTGCTTAGAGTTTGTCCCTTTCCTCAAGAAAAGAGTTAGTAGAAGTCAACTCCATTGATGAGCAGGGAACAGAAAGCAACTGTGGCAATTTGACTTTAGTTGAATTATGTGTGTAAAGAGAGAGGGATGGAGGGAGAGGAAAAAAAGACAGAAAGACAGAAAGAAAAAGAGAGGCAGAATCCAAGTCAATATAAGACTCCAGAAACCTCAGCCAAGCCACCGGTCCCTTTTCTGTGACAGGTAGAATCTGTTAAAAAGAAGGACACGTTTAATTACTCTCTGGGGAATATAAATCAGAAAGGGGGAAGATATGATTTTCTGAATAGTCTCAAAAAGAAGAGAAAAGGTGAGTGGAGGAGCAAGTTAAAAAAAGCTGACTGTGGAACAACAAAGCAAATTTGCGAGAGCTTCTTGAACAAAAGTCACAGCAGGAGGTTGCGGAGGAAACTCCAGAAAGAAAAGGAGATTTATCCCAGAAAAGGCAGCGAAGGGAACTGCCTAAGCAAAGAAATAAACCCTTCTGGCTATAGCAAAAAAAAAATGACAATGGATGCAAACTAGAAAGTGCAGTGAAAAGTTGGGGTTAGAAAAAAGCTGAATGGGAGAAAGGAAAGAAATGCCGCTAAGGAGAAGATCATCTTGCCTTGACTAGTTGTAGGCAAAATTCAGATTAAAGCTGCCTAAAGTTGAGTCTGTGTAACCTCAAGAACCCCTTCTGTTGTTCTCTCTGCCACCAAACCAGAAGTCTTCCAGTCCTCTCGATGAGTGTCAGCGAAGCAAAATTAGGGGTTAAAATTTTCCAACTCAGAAACCTCTTGAACCTGCCAGTGCCCAATTTCACTGCCTTAAGAAATTGACCCTGGAAGAGGGATTTCTTGCAACTGGACTGTGTTATCCAGTCGACAGTGTGTTTTTTAACTGCTTTTCTCATTTCTATGCCATCCATATTTTTTCTGTGACAATGTGTCTCCCTGCACTTTATATTGGGACTCCGCTCTCTTTGGCCACCTACTTTTTTGGTGGGGAAAATGCTTTCCTGACCATTTTTTTCTTCTTCTGATGGCTTGTGTATGTTCCCAACAATTTTCTTTCCCAACTATTTTCCTGCAACACTCTCAAAGCCAAAATGGGGCACAGGGGGAACCACCTGAGCCCTTCCCCGCCGTGTCTCATTTAAGGCTTGGATGGCCTCCTACACCATCCTGTCAGCCAAAATGGGGTCCGGGGAGCTACCCATAGTCCTTCCATGTCCGGTTTTGGGCCTGGTTGGTGGTGCTCGGGGCCACTCATTTTGGATAGCAGAGGAACCATGGGCTGGTCCTTTGCTATTTCCAGGCCGGGCCCACAGGCTTGATATAAGCACCCCATGGGCCGGATTGGGCCCATGCGCCTTGAGTTTGACACTCCTTATCTATAGTCAGATATCCAGCACAATTATGATTTGCCTAGAAAATAGGGTTCTTTTTCAATCCCCTAATTTTATTGTCAGCTAAACGAATATAGGATAGCTTTCTTGAATTAGGAAGCACTCGTATAATAAAGTCATCAATATGTAGTACCTAACTTCACATCTGCATTTTTCTTTCTTTTTCTGAAGTTGCGTCTGCAAGCTTATTGTGAATAAAACTAGAATACTTGTCACTTCAAAGTTGGAACACTTAAAGATAGCAGACAAGATATTGATTCTCCATGGAGGATGCTGTTATTTCTATGGAACATTTTCTGAACTTCAGGGTCAGCGACCCAACTTCAGTTCTGAGCTGATGGGATGGGATGCTTTTGACCATTACAGTCCAGAAAGAAGAAACTCCATTCTTACGGAAACGCTGCGGCGCCTCTCTGTTGATAATGATGGCATGACTTCACGAAATGACATGAAAAAAGCATCTTTTAAACAAACACCAGATTTCCCTGAGAAAAGGAAGAACTCTGTCATGAATGCACTAAATTCTAGCCGCAAATTTTCTCTCCTGCGAAAAACATCACTTCAGGTCAACGGTAAGGAAGAAGGTCTTGGAGAACCAGTAGAAAGAAAGTTGTCTTTAGTGCCAGAGTCTGAACAAGGGGAGGCAATTCTGCCTCGCAGCAATGTATTAAATTCAGGACCCACAGTCAGAGGGCAAAGAAGACAATCTGTACTTAATTTAATGACCAGAACATCAATTCGTCCAAGTCAAAGCATTTACAAAAAAGGCAGCATATCAGTGTTTCAGCGATCTTCTGAAGCAGACATCTATGCAAGGCGTTTGTCTCGGGGCAGTCTGGTAGAAATAACTGAAGAACTTAATGAAGATGATTTAAAGGTATATATTTCAAATAATTGTAGCTAAATGGTTGTAAGTGGCCCTGTTTCTTGGATGTCCAGCTTGGTATTGCAAGATAATATTTCCAATTCAGAGAATCATTAGGTTTTAGTTTAATATGCTGATACATTTATCAAGGAAACATGTACCAAAAAAAAAAAAATGTCAGGGGAAATTGCATTTGAAAGCGTGCTTTCATTTTTAAAAGTAAATGATCCTGAATAGGACATTCTGTTCCAACTACAATAACAATATATCAGGAGAAATCTCAAAGGGAAGTATTCCTCTCACTTTTTAAAGAGCTATGAATATGAATGAATAAGAGGATAAACACAACATTCTTAAACACATAGTTGTCTAAAAGAAAGCTGGAAACCAAAATTGTAAGCATATTAATAGGAATTCTCATGAAAACCAACAGCAATAACACCTAGGCTTATACTGATGATACCAATAGGGTACAAACTAGACGTAATGATATAAAACAGTCTAACTGTATTCTCAATTATTTTGCCAGGAATGTTTCTTTGATGATTCAGATGCCATGAATGCAGTTACTTCATGGAATACATACTTCAGATATATAACCATCCACAAAAAAATGATTTTTGTATTATTTGTATGCTTTATTATTTTTTTAATTGAGGTAAGAATATTATAATCATCAATTCTACTTTTAAAAAATTGCTGATGCAACAATTGTTAAAAAAACAAACAAACCCATTCTTATTTCGTACATGCTGTACAAGATGTATAGAAGAACAAGGCTCTAATAAAGAAAAGAGTGATAGAAACTTCCTTCCTTGGTCATTAGCCAGACTCCTTCTCTGCTGGGTTCACCTCCACCTCAAGTCTCCCCCTCCTCACCCATTTTGCCCTGTATCTCTGCTCTTTTGGCTACTTCGCGCTCTGCTGCCGCTGCCATCTACATCCCATGCCATCCTTAGTTGACTTTCACAGTTTTCTTCCTCCCGCTGCTGCTGAGGCATGCCAGGTAGAGGTAGCTGCTGGATCTTTGCAAGTGTTTTGTGAGGCTTCCCCAAGTCTTTCCTAGCCTTCGCTGTGGAAACCATGATCATTATAAATTCAAGGATTAGCCATAACTGCGTTCAGTTAGCATTGTCCTAAATTTGAACAGTCACTGAATAGTCCTTAAGCAAAGATTATCTATATCGCAGAAACCAAATGTATTAATTCTCGTATTTTACAAGTTTATTATTGTTTATGTTAATATATTTGTATGGCTTTCCATCTTAAACTTTGGCAGCTCCCAGCAATAAAACTATAAAAACCATTAAAAACATAAAAACCTAAAGTCTACCACCTCAGATGTAAATTTTCACTATGTTAAAAGCCTAGACACCAGGATGTTTTGATACTGTAACTTTTTAATTGAGTGATCTCCAACAATATGCATGCAGAAGTACATAATACGGACATTCACTGAACAAAATAAAATAAAAAATGTATGCATTGGGAGAAACAAATGTGAAAACATACACACATTTTGATTCTAACTTTTTTTAAAAAAACCCAGCAAACTAATATAGAAACAGGATGAAATAAGATTGGGAAACGAGTGAAATTGAAATTGACAGATGCATCCAATTTTCAAGGGGTACTTCAACAGGCCTGTAGATAAGAGAATTACAGCACCTGAAATAATTCCTTTGTACAGAATTATTACATTGTAGTTTGGCAGTTCTATTTTATAATTGAACACTTTATAAATTAGAGTAACACTGGACATAAACTTCTGGTTGACTTTATACATGTTACAATCAATATGTGAAATTATATATTTTATAGAATGTGTGAGAAATGTATAGAATGCCAAATATGGAACGTCAAAGTATGAATTAACTATCAATTTTCTATTTTTAGGTGGCTGCTTCCCTAGTTGGGGTATACTATATCAATAGGTGAGTACAATAGTACAATATTAAAGATTTATTTATGTTATGTAACTCTAACATTTCAATGGGGCTAAGTTTTAATATTTAAAGCTAAAGTAATTACCACATGCCCAGTTAAGTGGCATCACATGATGTTGGTGGATCTCAATAAGCTAAGCATTGTCTACTTAGTTGGTATGCTAAGAAATGCCCAGAACAGGTGATGCAAGGAAGCTGAAAAAGACATATCAGAAGATGATAATGGAAAACCATTTCCATTCCATTGTCATGGAGTCATCAGGAGTTGAATTCCACTTGAAGGAGATTGTATTTTTAGTCATAATATTAAATGCATAACTATAATTAATGCATAGCTTGTTCTGAAGGTTGAACAGACCAAAATAATTTCTCTCTTTCTCTCCCTGCCATAAAATGATAAAACTGCTATTTCTATTTCAAGATTCTCCATTGGCATCAATTGGACTCCCTTTAATTTATTCCTACATTTCAAATTTTCATTTGGCTGCCACTTAAAACAAATCTATTAACTGGTAACACTTTTAATCCAGCGCTCGCTTAGTCCTAAATGGATAATTTGTTATTATATGCTCTAGCTCAATTCTGTACTTTTAAAGGTTTCTGTCTCATCTAATTATTCTCAAACATGACCTGCAAATGTCTACTAAAAATATATATTCTTTGAATTCAATGGGATTATTCCTGTGTAAAGGTATAAATGACAGTTTTCCTGTTGTCTTTTTTTTGGACAGGAATATCTTTTATCAAGTGTGGTAGTATAATAATAAATGAGGAATAATGCTAACAATAACAATTTTGATGTCTTATTTTAACTTCATAAGACATCAAAATTGCTGCTGTTAGCATTATTCTTTGCTCCTTTTCAAATACTTAATCATAAATTCACGTCCCTTTAAAACAATCAGTTTTATCAAAACAGCATTCCCATAAACTATCAAATTGTGATTTCAATGCTAGTATGACATATCTTGCTTTTAAAAAATGAAACTCAGTATGCGACTGTAAATTTATAAACAACTATAAACTGATAATAATATGTGTTTGTGTCTATTTTATAGAATTGCTGTTTCAAATGAAACAGAGTCAACAAAAAACAATTCCTCGGATGGACTGAGGAACAGTACAGTTATTGTTACTAAGACTAGCAGCTTTTATATCTTCTACATTTATGTGGGGGTGGCAGATACCTTGCTAGCCCTGGGGGTCTTTAGAGGCCTACCCCTAGTACATACTCTTATAACAATTTCCAAGACTCTTCATCACAAGATGCTTCATGCATTACTTCAAGCTCCTATGTCTTCCCTCAACAAACTCAAAGCAGGTAACTAAGTCACACAATCTGTAGTAATTTTTATATGCTTAGGTAATGTTGAGTTCAGGCAAAGGAGACGTTGGTGATTCATTCCATCATTCAAAATTGGAAGACATTCTCAAAACAGGTTGCAATAATCAGTTTTTAAACATCCAAATATATTGGAGATAGACGTTCGGACGCCATCTTTGATAGAGGATGTCCTCTGGATATTTTAAGAATAGAAGGCATGAATTCTTAATCCAGGTCCATTGCCAGCTTCCACACATCTCTGCATATATTAGCATTGGCAGATTAGATCCTCTCGTGCTATGTAGCGTATCAGGCAGCATGTATGCATAAGAGTGGCAAATTTAAAGTGCAACGGAGATATCTTATAATAAAGCACGTATAGCATAAGCATTTAGGGCAGAATGGGACAACTCGGCATAGCCAGCTTGGCATGGCCAACTCACCAGTACCAAGTTGCTTCTGCTTTTGCCAACTACAACCACTAAGTCGCTGCAGAACATCACAGCCAATTTGCTGTGGGGACAACTTGAGATGGGCAGCTGGAAGGAGAACTGGGTGGGCAGGAGCATGACACAGCATTGGCAAAAATGTATGTGCAAAGGGGGAAATGCCAGGCCTCCACTATCTCAGTGCCACCTGCCCAGCCCACCGCTGGCAAACAGCCCAAACATTGCTACTACCGTCCAATGGCCCGAACTCCAAACATCCCAGAGCTCATCACAGTAGCGGCAGCAGTGGCACTTGAGGTATGTTCAAATAGGAAGCCCCTGGCTGCTGCCGCTCTGCACCCTCCTCACCCACTCGCTTGCCCTCTTCTCCAGCTGCCACGGCATATTGTACCTGCAGTGAAGTGGCCATGTTGAGTCGTCCTACATGGCGGTGTAGTTGGCAGAAGTGATTTGGGTGGCGGTCTGGTAGCAATGAGCTGGTTGCACTAAACTGGTTGCACCAAGTTGTCCCATTCCATCATTACAAGCTTAATTTCTTAAAAAGCAAAACTTTAACTCCACTGCACAGCACACTTTTCACAAGTGAGGTTCGATTAAAAATAGAAGCAATTATTTCTGAACGCTGTCGTAAGTGTACTGAGAAGGAAACAATTGGTGAATCTTATGTTTGCTTAAACTCATCTATGATGTCAAATATTTATTAATTTTATATTATTTATAATCTGCCCTAAGTTTGAAGGCTTCAGCAGCATACAGTATACAGAGCCTGTTCCATCTAGTGGTTAAGGCGCCAAGCTAGAAACCAGGAGACTGTGAGTTCTAGTCCCACCTTAGGCATGAAAGCTGACTGGGTAACTTGGGCCTGTCAATCTCTCCCAATCCAACCCACCTCATGGGGTGTTGTGGAAAAGAGGAAGAGGAAGGAGTATTAATGTATGTTTGCTACCTTGAGTTACTTTAAAATAATAAAGGCAGGATAAAAATAATCTAATATATAAACAAAATAAAGCTTCAAATGTATAACATTATTGGGGGCTGCATCAAATTGATTGGAAGATGCATAGGCATATAAATGTTTTATATGAATAAGTAAAATAACCTTATAACCAAAAAATGTGAATTGTTAACCCATATCCTAAATTAGTATATAAATCTTTTTATGTAAACATTTTCCTACAGCTAATCTGAATGTAAACTAATCCAGTAATAATAAATTATTATTTATTATTAATAAATAATAATTAATAAACAAATCCAGTAATAATAAATTATTATTTATTACTAATAAATCAGTAATCAATACTGATAAAATATTCGATTGATAATTAACTTATTTTTCCCTTCAACATATAGGTGGAATACTTAACAGGTTTTCAAAGGATATAGCAATACTGGATGACTTATTGCCGCTTGCAATATTTGACTTCATTCAGGTTTGTAAATGTTATAATAAACGTTGCAAAAATTGGGACAGTTTAAATCATGATTCTTCAGTTATGTTAGGATTATCCTGAGCTTTTCTTCCCTAAGAATACCTTAAACCAAAAATACCGTAAACCAACGAACAGTAAGACAAAAGTAAGAGACAACTATTTTCTTCATTTTGTAGCTTTTAGAAAAATCTGGTTGTCATATGATACTGTTTGGGGTGAAATTTGGTCTTGATGCACGTCTGTTCAAGTGAGGAAAAACATGTTCCATAAGAGAAATTGTAATAGTACTTAGATTTACCGTATATACCACTTCATAGTGCTTTACAGCGGTGGTCCCCAACGTTTGTGGCCCAGGGGGGAGGGGAACCAGGCTGTCGCTTGCGCAAGTTGAGCTCTGTGCACGGACCAATTCCAAATGGGCCAAGGCTTTATAGTGGACCGCATTCTCTAAGCAAGTTTACAGTGACCCCACATTGGCCCCAACAATCTGGGTCCTCAGTTATATTTCATATAAGTAGCATGATTTATATATTTATGTACTCATTGGAACAAAAGTGTATAAAAGCAGAATTGGGTCATGATTTCATCATGTTTGCCATCATTGTGACATGGTGGTGATGGTATTGTCCCGTAGGATTCTTATCTATGCTGAGGGGTACATTTGGCTTAATAATAATAATTATTTTATAATATATCTAACCTAATATTTCAATAAAATTCCATCAGCATTATTATTAAGTTTCACCTTCCTGCTACCAGCCTAGCCTTGCTTATAACCAATTCTAATATTGTTCAGATGTCATAATTTAGCAACAATGCATGTCAGGTCATGTCATGCCATTTCATAAACTAGTTAAGAAATATGTTTTTACAAACTAATTCCTCACTGTTTAGCATCAGGTCATCCTCCAGTCCTCCACAAATCATATACATACATACATACATACATACATACATACATATTTGCCTTTTAATTAAAATAAATATCTAATTTGCATGATTATTTTGATTTGGTATATATGAAAACAGTATATACTCTCTCAGTTCAAAAATTCTAGGAATTCTATAGGTGATCTTGAAAATCATTTAAAAAATGAGAAGGCTATCAAAGATTTTTGCTAACAAGATTGCAAATTGTGTAATTTTTCATGGCAGAAATCTATCACTAGGATCTATTCCAAGAGAGCATATATCAGGATGTAAGAAGGATCAGACTGAGTGACCGTAGAGTGACCAAATTAGATTTCAAGGGAATGGACACTGAAAACGAACTCAAATTGCTAAGATATTTTGGAGTACAGTTACAGATAGTCCTCAACTTACAACAGTTCATTTAGTGACCATTAAAAGTTACAATGGCACTGAGAAAAGTGACTTATGACCATTTTTTACAGTTACAACCTTTCTCCACGATCATGTGCTCAAATTCAGATTCAAATTCAACTGGTTCATCCTTGTGACCATTGCTGTGGGTCAAGGTTATGTGATCACCTTTTACAATCTTTTGATAAGCAACGTCAATGGGAAAACCAGATTCATTTAACCACCTGATCAATTGCAGTAATATACTTAACAGCTGGTCATAAAACGGGGCAAATGTCTCACTTAACAACAAAAATTTTGGGCTCATTTGTGGTCGTAAGTCGAGGACTAATTGTATAGATCTGACTCAGTGGTGGGATTCAATTTTTTTTAGTATTGGTTCTGTGGGCATGGCTTGGTGGGTGTAGCAGGGGAAGGATACTATAAAATCTCCAGTCAGAGGTGGGATTTGCCCGTTTTCCGAACTACGTTTTCCGCTACCGGTTCTTTAGAACTGGTCAGAACCTGCTGAATACCCACCTCTGATCTGGTCTGACTGCACAGACTAGGATGATGTTCAAAACATTTGAATGGCACCATGTGGAAGAAGGATAATATTATCATAGTAACCTTAGGGAAATCATTTCCTTATAACTTGTACAATTTTGTGAAAAGTTTGCCGTATCAATAGTATTTTTCTTTCCACCCGCAGTTAATGCTCATTGTGATTGGTGCTATAGTAGTAGTCTCTTTCATGAAACCCTATATCTTCCTGGCATCTGTGCCTGTGATAGGAGCCTTCATTATGTTAAGAGCATATTTCCTGCACACATCTCAACAGCTAAAGCAACTGGAGTCTGAAGGTATGATCTAATATAGATACAAATAAAATGAAAAGAGATTTTCTCTCTGTTGCTTTTCATCCCACTCCTATTTTAAGATCTCCTGTCATGCTTTGGTAAGGCCACACTTGGAATACGGCATCCAGTTTTGATCTCCACAATGTAAAGAAAGATGTTGGGACTCTAGAAAGTTTGCAGAGAAGAGCAACAAAGATGATTAGGGGACTGGAGGCTCAAACATATAAAAAACGGTTGCTGGAATGGAGTATGTCTAGCTTGATGAGAAGAGGGACTAGGGGTGACATGATAGCAGTGATGATCCAATCTCTCAGCATAGAGGGAGTCACTCTGTTCTCCAAAGAACCTCAGGGTAGGACGAGAAGCAATGGTTGGAAACTAATCAAGGAGAGAAGCGACTTAGAACTACGGAGAAATTTCCTGACAGTTAGAACAGTGGTCCCCAACCTCCAGGCCCCGGACGGGTACCGGTCCATGGATCATTTTGTACCGGGCCACCTATTTTGCTTGGGCGCCGCCATTCTTGTTTTATGGCACTTGAGAAAGTGCTTCTGGGTGAGCTTGTCGGTCATCGGTTGTTGGAAAGCAGCATTTGGGTGCTGAAGGAATCCTCGCGCCTTAGTTTCATTGAAGGGGGGGCGGCTTCTAACGAAGAGCTGCCCCGATGGTGGTGGAGTCTTGCGTTACTCAGGAGGAGATTAAGAAAGAGCCCGAAAAGCCCATTGACCGCGAGAAGGTACAAAGGAGGAATTGAAGGTAGCGGGGAGAAGCGGGGGACGGCTGGCTGGCCGGTCGCTCGGCTCGCCTTGCCTTGGTCATGCGTGCTGATGCCGGTACTGGTCCATGGATCATTTTGTACATTTTGTACCGGGCCGTGGTACAAAAAAGGTTGGGGGCCACTGAGTTAGAACAATTAATCAGTAGAACAACTTGCTTCCAGAACTTGTAAATGCTCCAACACTTTTAAAGAAGATATTGGATAAACATTTTGTCTTTGTCTCTGAACAATGTTCTCTACAAATATTCAGTGTTTCTCCAGATGCTGATATTAAAGACTACGAATGCTAAATCTGAGGATGAAAGAAAGAGAATCATAGACATAATTAAAATACAACAGAGATAAAAAATAAATTTGGTGTATCTATCTGTTTATAAAAAGTTTACATTAAAAAAGGATTACTGTCTCACATAAAACATTTAGCAGTTCACGAATTTAAGAAGCAACTTACAGTAAGATAGCTTCAAATACATAATAATATGAAATCATAAAAAATTAAAATAAATATATCAAAAAGGTATTATCAAGGACTATGTATCAAAACAATATATAGTCACGTGAGGATTACATACTATTTTTAATGTTCTGTTGACATGATGCAATTAGAAAAGAATGTTTGTGATGGAAATACAAGAATTAGTTGTGTTTGCATCTTTATGCAATTCATTTTTAAAGAAATAACAAACATGTAGTCTTTTTATTTTCATATTTGCATTCCTTATAGCTAGAAGTCCAATTTTCACACATCTTGTTACCAGCTTAAGGGGACTCTGGACATTGAGAGCTTATGGACGGCAACCATATTTTGAAACATTATTCCATAAAGCTCTAAATTTGCATACGGCGAACTGGTTCCTGTATCTGTCTACGTTACGTTGGTTTCAGATGAGAATAGAAATGATTTTTGTAATCTTCTTCATCATTGTGACCTTCGTTTCTATTGCTACTACAGGTATATATTTCTTTGTTTTTATATTAAAGAGAGAAAAAGAGATAGATCAAGACATGTCTGTATAGACAAAAAATATGGTGATTTAAATAATTAATGGACATTAGATGCCGATAGTTTAATCAATGCGCTTTAATCGAGAATGACAAATTTATTTATTTTACTTTTTTATATAGAAAAGTTATGGCTGCCTATATTGCATACATAAACAGCGTACAAAAAAACAATATCATGAACTATTAATCAAGGAAATCCCAAAACAAAATTAAAATAATCATGATACAGGTAGTCCTCGACTTCAGACCACAAGAGCCCAAAATTTCTGTTAAGGGAGACCTTTGTTAAGTGAGTTTTATGACCCCATTTTATGACCTTTCTTGACTCAGTTGCTAAGTTGCAGTTGATAAATTAGCATCTTGATTCTTAAGTGAATCTGGCTTCCTCATGGATTTTGCTTGTCAAAAGGTGATCACGTTACCCTGGGACACAGCAACGGTCATAAATATGAACCAGTTGACCAGCATCTGAATTTGGATCATATGATCATGGAGATGCTACAAATGTTGTAATTGTGAAGAATGGTCATAAGTCACTTTTCCAGGTCCCTTGTAACTTTGAATGGTCACTGAACGAACTGTTGTAAGTCAAGGACTTCCTGTATAACAACTGAGGCACCATAATAACAATCCCACGATGCCAGTCAAAACTCTTAATTGGCTCATGTGGCGTCTCCGTGCAGCACTAGGGGAAAAGAGTTATGTCTTCACAGACTTCCAGAAAGCCAGAAGTATCAGAATCTGCCAGATCTTGAGGAAGTGGAGGCTGTGCCATGAGACAGCAGCTGTTACATAGGAGATACTTAATATTTTTGAACCACATGTATCTGAAGCTGTTAGGGCTAAATTTCCATTGCAAGAGTGATTGCCCTAAATTTAAGGGCTGCCCTAAAGAGCTGATAACTTAGGATATCACTTGTCTTTCCTTCTGTGCAGATTTACCTATGCATAGATGTGTGCATGTGTGCATGAGTTTTATATATGTGCATAATTGCAAGCTAACACATACGCGCACTATGTTTTATGCTGGGATTTTATACATGTTTCTTACTTACAGGCAACGGGGAAGGAAGAGTTGGCATTATTCTTACATTAGCCATGAACATTATGGGAACGTTGCAATGGGCTGTGAACACGAGCATTGATGTAGACAGCTTGGTAAGAATTTTAAACATTTATTTGAAAGTAAATATTTTAATAAAAAAAATAATTAAAAAAAGAAAACGAAGGTAAATATTTTATATTAATTTAGTAAGCTTATGAAATATCTTACATTGTAGAATATGCATTTGATATTAATTTTATAATTGAAGATAAGTATGTATTGATACATGATTAGTAAACAACATATTTTCTTTAAATTTGTTTTTTCATAATTGCGTGTATTGTTTTTAGCACATCCTCAGTCTTCTGTACTTATGATTTTATTTTTACAGATATCAATGTGCAAAACTGCATAGTTGAAGTTCAGAGCTGGAAATGATTAATTTGCATGTCAGGGAATTGTTTCAATTTGGAAAATTTCATACTTCTTTATTTAATATCTCTGTAAACTTGTAATAGATTCCTAGCAGTTAGTTACACAAAATATAAAATCATTATTGTTTTTAACTGTGCTCAACCGCTTAGAATCACTTGGGCGGCCATACAACTTGAATGAATAAATAAATAAAACAATCAAACACAGCAATTACTTAAAACTCAGAATGAAGATTGATCTATCAAACCAAGATCTGAAGCACTACAAGGCTGGTAAAGTCAGGAAATAAAAATCACATGAATTTCTGGAATGATCTTCCTCCTTATTATGGGGTAGAATAATCAAATCTTGAAGGCCTGTCTACAGAGTAGTACAGAAATGGTCTTGAAGAGGGAATGCAAGAATGGATACATGAATACCAACTTACCCCTTAAAGGGAAGAGGGAGCATGAAAGATGCTCAGGATTGCCTTGGTTTGTAAGAGGGTGTTGAGGTAATTCCCTGTTAGGAGAAGGAGCGCATACAGGGAGACATATATGAGAGAAGTGTTTGAATAATACACACACAGCACACAGATACACCGTACAGTAAATGTAGGGTTTTACCTTCAATAAAGTAAGCAAAGTTCAAAATAGGCAGTCCAAAGTCATTCACAGGTAAGATTAATCAGTTTTTCAATCCAGGGGTAATCCAGTAACAAAGTCCAGTGTCAAAAACAGTTCAGTATCCAACTTACATCAAATCCAGAAATAGCAGTCAATTAGGAAAAATGGAGGAACGGCAATACTCTCCAACAGAAGGAAACAGAGACTGACTCACACTTTCTTCTGAGACTAAGACTAAGACAAACCAGGTTTCTGGCTCCAACTTATGGCCGTTTGAGAAACCACACCTAATTACAGTTTTGCATTTTCTTAAAGATACAGTTTTAAAATGTGTATCCTGGTTTATATATTTCTAACCCAAATAGCTGTTAGGTGACTTATATTCCTAACAGAGGGCAAGAGAAAAATTCTATCAGATTTTCAAGGTTCCACAGTTCCACTATTCATTCTGGACTGGCTTCCTTACCTGGCTTACCTTAAAGGGCTAATGCTGCTAAAGCAATTCTAATCAGACTTACTCTTAATTTTTTTTCCTCACATGTATTATCTGCCCTGAACTAAGTAACCTTTTCTGTAACAGGGCTCCTTCCTGTGGATTTGTTCGATTTCCTTGACCTTCCATCACAAAGAAATTCTTCCTAGCTTCTCCCAAAGCCTACCTGAACGATTCTGGCCTTACCACTTATGAAAAACCATTAAAGTAGACGCTAACCTCATTTCAGAGTAAGCTATTCCATAGATTAGAGATTATCGCGTAAAAACACTATAATTGCAGTCCCTAGATTTTTACCTCACAAAATGGAGGGACTTTTTAAAAAATTCAAGAGCGATATTGGATCAATCAATTCCACTTTGAAGAAACAGCTCTGAAGATCCCAGGGAACCAAACCATGTAGGATTAGTAAATTAAACTGATACTTTTTATGTACAGTATCTGGAAACCAATGCAGAGGCTGCAACACAGGAATCATATATCTATTAACTCTTACCTGCCAACAAACTGACCACTGCACTGATGCACAGACAAATGGCATTCTCAGTGGAATAAATTAATAAATACTTCTGTAGATCTCCATTGCAGCCATCATTATCAACACTGCACAATTAGAACTATGCAACTATTACCTGTTTGTCACTAGTCTGCTGTTGTCGTCCATTAGGTTTAATCATTCTGAATGTACAATCCATTCCCCTATATTTGCAGAGCTTCTAAGAGAAAGAAATCATATTGTTTTGGACTTCTACCTCAGTTCTCTAGGATATATGAACTTGAGAGAGAAACTACAACTATTTCTCCAATGTTCTTTTGAGTGTCATTACTGGATACCACGATGGTCTTATAATAGGTGGCTTTATTTACACATTCCCAGGGGTGGGATTTATTTATTTATTTATCTATTTATTTATTCAAAAGCTTACAATACAATAGAAATAAGAATAAACATAAGTTTAAATATAAGAAATAGCAACTAATAATTGGGGACAATAGGACAGGGACGGTAGGCACGATGGTGCGCTTATGCACGCCCCTTACAGACCTCTTAGGAATGGGGTGAGGTCAATAGAGGTTAGTTTGAGGGTAAAGTTAGTTTGAGCAGGTGACAACAAAATCAGGTAGTGAGTTCCAGACATTGACCACTCTGTTGCTGAAATTGTACTTCCCGCAATCAAGTTTGGAGTGATTTACATTAAGTTTATGTCTGTTGTGTGCTCTTGTGTTGTTGTTGTTAAAGCTGAAATATTCATTAACTGGTAAGACATTGTAACATATGATTTTATGGACTATGCTTAAGTCCAATCTTAGCCGGCATAGTTCAAGGTTGTCTAAGTCTAGAATCTCAAGTCTGGTGCTGTAGGGTATTCTGTTGCGAACAGAGGAATGTAGTACTCTTCTGGTAAAATACTTCTGGACTCGCTCAATTGTATTGATGTCTGATATACAGTGAGGATTCCAGACAGCAGAGCTGAATTCAAGTATTGGTCTAACAAAGGTTTTGAATGCCCTAGTTTGCAAATCAGTATTACCAGAGGAGAAGCTTTGTACGATTAAATTTGCAACTCTTAAAGCCTTTTTGGCAATACTGTTGCAGTGAGCTTTGGCGCTTAGGTCTTTCGATATGAGAAATTCCACTGGTATGACAACTGGTTCAGTGATCGCGCCCTTCGCTCCATGGGGAGTCAGAAATTCTGTTGAGGTGCGGGGAGACATCAGAGATGGAATCTGAATATCAGAGGGCGAAGGCAACCTTTTCCGGATTTCACACAGGATCAAATCTCAAAGCAGGGGAATCTCAAACTGCATAGAAAGGACATATGCCAACCACACTCTAAATTCACATAAAGGACCGGGTCCTCCTGTCAAACAAAGCCCCTGTGCCCCATTTTCTTCAAGAGTAGAGCTTTTGTTCTTGAGAATAACATCTTTTGCACGGTATGTCTGAATTTCAATTTTCTTTGATTTGTTCTTGCTTTACCCTGGCTCGTAGAAATCTCAAATTATTCTCTTTACACCACAATCTGTTGTTTTTGCTGCTAGAGCAGATTTTTGGCAATGCTTTGGCCGGATTTGAATGGGAACACTTAGGAATGACCCAAGATAGCTTTTGGACAGCTGTGCATGCATGTGGGAAGGGAACTCTTAGAAGATTCCAGTTCTCTTTGAAATTGGTGGGAAAGTCCTCCATCTTTCTGTTAGTAGTTTCATTTTCTTAAGCACACATGGACTATTAACCTTCACTTTTTGAATTTACTGTTTCATTTTGTTCTTTGCTTTTAAAAGTGGATTACTGGTTGAATGTTGATTTATTTCAACTCCTTGCTGGACTCTCACTTTGATTTATGTTGTTTTCAACAACCTTAGTTCTTGCTGCAAGGAAACAGGCTTTTTGTGGGGATGGTAAAGTATTTCATTTCATATATTAATATTGAATTTCTGTATTTTCTTTGAACTTGAAAAATATTTTGAGTTTATTTCTTTTGATTCTTTTTTCTTTTGACTTTGGATTGAAATATCCAGAAAATGCCTTCCCTGTTTTCTTCTGCTTCTGTGTTTTTTATTCCCCTGATCAAGGTACACACAGCAACAATGAACCAGACGACCTGCAGTTTTTAGTTGAAAGTTTATTAAGAAGTTTGATGAGGTGATAACGCTTGTGGAGAATATACAGAGACATTTAGTTTTAGACAAATTAGATACACAAAAGGACGTTCATTTGAACCAAAGAGATATTCTTATAGCTGTGGAACTGAGTTGATTCCACGCATCTCTTTGAAGCTTAAGTCTGCATTTTCTCACAATACTACAAAGCTTTGCTATAAAGCTCAAAGTCTACCGAGCAGTAGTACTAACTACCATGATGTATGCCAGTGAGACTTGGACTGTATAAAGGAGGGGCGTTAGGCAATTGAACCACTTCCACACAACCTGCCTCAAATCTCTGAGGACTCTGAGGACTCTCTGAGGACTCAGTGGCAAGACAAGGTGCCACACACAGAAGTCTTCTCCAGAGCAGGATGTGGACTGATCAAAGCCCAGACATGCTGGGCAGGCTATGTTGCAAGGATGCCAGACCACCACATCCCTGTCTCAAGGAAAGCGATTGCAAGGGGGATAAAGAAAGGCTGAAAGCCTCTCTCAAGTCTCTGGATAGCGATACTACCTCCTGGGAAACTCTGACACAAGATTGATCGACAATGGCGTATGTTGAAGTCTAACACATTAGCGACAGATACAGTAGTGGGGTCCAATTGGTGGCTGGCACACCAACCACAGAAAACCTTCCACGTGGCATGGTCTTCTGGCCAGCTGGATTGTCTGGATGACCTTTCTGGAAAACGTCTCCTGTTTTAGCCGCCTCCCCGCTCAAGTGCCAGACCATCAACCAGAACCATGCTGGCTCCGGATACTCGATTGGACCGTATGGTCCAATCCCTGTGCGGGTGGATTCTCCTGTGAGGTGCATTCTCCAAGCAGCATTGGGATTTCTGTGTTCTGGCATTTCAGCAGTGTTGAAGAATGCTACTTGAGGGCTGAGGTACTTAAAAAGGTAGTTTAAAATTGCAGCATAACTGAAAGTGTTGAAAGACTAAGTGGAGAATAGCAGTTGGAGCAAGAGATGCTGTGGCTCCATTTCCTCACCATAGGAAATTCCTGTTGCTAGTTTTAACTTCAAAGCTTCAGGTCCTATATGGCATTGCTAGTTCTTAAGTATTCTCTTTCTAGCTCAGGATAAAAGACGAGGGAGAAATCGAGAGATTTTTATCACTCTCCTTCTCTAGCACTAAATTTACCAATGTGCAAAGTGCCAAGGTGATTGGGTGGACAGTGGTTTTCACTTTTCATAGCATCTCCAAGCCAGGGATATGAAGATCACCACTGAGTTAGGAAGTAACATGCCAGCAGTGTTAGGCTAGCCTAAGTGGACCGCAAAAATGAGGATCATCACTAAATTACTGTAAAGAAATATAGAGTTACTACATAACTTTTTGCTATCATCTAGTGACCATCCATATCTTGGCATCAGATTTGGGACTCTAAGTGCTTTACTTTCAGTAACCAAGAATTCCCAAGGACTAGACTGGAGGATATCATTAAAGAAGGAACTGCCTTGGGAAGAAATAAATGTCAGTCCAAATAGTCTGTACTCACAGTTTGAATAACAAAATGTAGAGATAAATGTATTAACATCTGATGTTCTCACTCATACTTTATATCAGTTATATGTGTTTGACCAAGATATATTTCAAGGAAATCATAGCATTTAAGATAAATTTTCTCTGGTTTTCAGATGCGGTCAGTGAGTAGAGTATTTAAATTCATTGATCTGCCAACAGAAGAATCCAAACCTTTACCCGCACCAAAAACTAAAGAGCTTTCTCAGGCTGTCATCATTGGGAATATGCATGCAAAGGAAGAAAACATCTGGCCATCTGGTGGGCAAATGACAGTGAAGAATCTTACTGCTAAATATGTAGATGGAGGATTGGCAGTGTTAGAAAATATTTCCTTTTCAATAGATTCAGGACAAAGGGTAAGACTATTTTCATTTAAGCCTTACCCAACCCCAAAAACATGAAATGGAAGATCCCCCCCAAAAAAAGTTAATTTCTAAATTTGTTAATTTAATCCAATGGATGCACGCCAGTTCCTTCAATATTATATGTTTGTCCATATTTCAGGTGGGCCTTTTAGGAAGAACCGGCTCAGGGAAAAGTACTTTGCTCTTTGCTTTTTTAAGAATCTTGAATACAGAAGGAGATATCCAAATTGATGGTGTTTCCTGGAACACGGTCCCTGTACAGCAGTGGAGAAAAGCATTTGGAGTAATCCCACAGGTAAATCTGTACCAGTTTGTGGATTTTTTTCTTCCATTCATTTCCAATTCTCAGAGACTGCCTGGCCAAATATCTGCAAGATTTTTCAGAAATAACTTTCCATTGCTTCCCTTCAACGGCTGAGAGAAAGTGACCAGACCAAGTTCACTTATCAATACATTTCATTCATATACAACCTTCAGATGCGTTTGAATATTAAGGTTTTTCATTAAGAGACATACAAGGAAGAGAATATAAGTGGCGGATACAGTTGTGAATTTGCAGTGCCTTTTACCTCATTGCATGGGTTTGCTCATACATGTCTGAGTTTTAAATAAATCACAGTTTAATATGCTATCGGAGTGGACAAAGTGTAATTGCACATATTTTATTGACGAAGAAGGTGAAATGCAGTTCAAATTAAATCTATTTGTAAGGCAAATATGTATGCAAATTTTACTTTTCCCAATATAAAAATCATGACACAGTAGAGCATTTGTGGACAACCTAAAATATGTGACTGGAGAAGGAAGCACAAAAAAATGACTCACTTTCATAGAGACATAATTTGTATTTAGAGGAAAATCAGATGATTTTCAAAATGATATTGTAGCGAAAAGGCAAAGATGTATCATATAAGATTGAATATAAGCCATTAATTTCCTAAATTACAATCAAAATTACAAAATATATATATATATCTCTCTACCTCTGGGCTGAAGGATCTTCTAATCCTCAGCTTTGGTCCTCTTTTCCAGTTTGACATAAATCAATATGATATACAGTTTAACTGCTCAGTGAAAAACATTTATTTATTGTATTTTTATTTATTTATTTATTTATTTTTGTCAATTGCTTACAAGATAATAGGTATAAGTAAAAACATAGTTATGAATATATGGATACATATAAGAAAAATAAAAAAAAGAAAGAAACAATAGGACAGGGATGGTAGGCACGTTGGTGCGCTTATGCACGCCCCCTACAGACCTCTTAGGAAAGGGGTGAGGTCAATAGTAGACAGTCTAAGGTTAAAGTTTTTGGGGTTTGGTGAAGAAACCACAGAGTCTGGTAGAGTATTCCAGACATTGACCACTCTGTTGCTGAAGTCGTATTTCCTGCAATCAAGTTTGGTGCGGTTAACCTTGAGCTTTTATCTATTGTGTGCTCTTGTGTTGTTATGGTTGAAGCTGAAGTATTCATTGACAGGTAGGACATTGCAATGTATGATTTTAGATACTATACCTAGATCGGATCGAAGGCGGCGTAGTTCTAGGTTTTCTAGGTCTAGAATTTCGAGTCTGGTGGCATAAGGTATTCTGCAACGAGTAGAGGAGTGGAGAACTCTTCTTGTGAAGTATTTCTGGACTTTCTCAACTGTGTTAATTTCAGTTATATAATGTGGGTTCCAGACTGATGAGCTGTATTTGAGTATTGGTCTAGCAAATGTTTTGTATGTATATGTTATGTATATTAATGTATATTCTAATCTAAGTTTTTTAGTCTTTCTTACAGCTATGAGATTTCTGGTGATCTCCTTCAAAGTAATCACGTATTTTGACCCCTCTTAGCTTTTGGAGATTAGCTAAGATTAGCTCACAATGTTAACAGTTAAACACAGAAGTGAAAGGAATTGCTCAAGTACAGGAGTCACTTTGTTGTAATTTTAGATGCTGTCTTAGTAAATTTTTAGTGTCTATATTACAATTTAATATAGGCTGCATCTTGGACCTCATTTAAAGTGGTTAGTTAGGTTGTTTTATAAATATATTTAACTTTGTCTTAAACTTTATTTTATTTATCACCCACTAAAATAGATTAAACCCACATAAATGCATTTCTACAGAGCGCTTTCCTTGAAATCGGCTATGATGGCAATAAGCTGAATTAAATACAAGAATTAATTAAAAGGAGATGATACAATCAAATTGCATACAATATTTTCGAGCAAGCATGAATAATAGGCTTTAAAGTGACCGTTGAATTATGAAGCAATAAGCAAGAAGGTCCTTCTTTAGGATCTTCAGGATCCTATATTCCAGGGAATAAGATTAATGTTAAAAATGTAAATGTTTGCATTTCTCTTTGTTGGAAGTTATCTTGTTAGTTTCTCCCTGAATCATGATACTGGCATCTAAGTGTTTCCTATTCCCCCCATTTTTGTGTCATCTGCCAATTTGATAATATTTTCTAATCCAAGTCATTTGACAAATATGTTGAACAATAAATGACCTGTTATTGAATCTTATGTCATTCTACATTTCCCTCCATCTTTGCACAGAACAACTATTACGGTATTTAGTTGAGATGATTCAACTAACTTGGTATTCATCTACCAGTAGTGCAATCCAATCCACCCTTTGTCATATCTTTTTTTTTTATTACTGGAATCTCATGAGAGATTGCTGAACTCAAAGTATATATACCTTGTCCATCATGTTCCTTTGGCCAAGTAAATTGATCACTTTATCAAAAAAGGAAATTGGTTTGGTTTGAAATAATTTATTCTGGATAAGCCCATTCCTACTTAATGTTCAAATATTTTGTCTGGCATCTATGTCAAGTTACTGAACTGATCTGTAATTAACAGGATCTTTTCTTCTCCTGTTGTTGATGATTTCTCCATGAACATAAAAAGAGCCTCCAAGAGACCTTCACAACTCATTAAATATCCTTGCTCCCTAATTCTTGACCTTTTTCCTTCCTTGAGTGAATAATTAAAGTAGTGTTTTATTGAAAGAATAAAAACAGTTATTCCACTTCTGTGGTGAAAAAAGTATTTTCACTTGTAAGCTGTATTTCATCATAATTTCTCATTGTGAACACAGGTAGTCTTCAGCTTATGACCGCAACAGAACTTGGACTTTTGGTTGTAAGTCATTGTAGTTATATGTTGAGGTACCTTGTGACTGGATTCAATTTTATGATTGTTTTATGATGATCCTAAAGTAAGTGACCATAGTTAATAAGCAAACCACATGGACATTAAGCAGATGCAGCATATCCAATTGACATCGAAAACACTGTGTCACAAATTGCAGTCACCTAACTGCGGAATGCTTCAACTGGTCAATGCAAGCTGGTTGTCAAAGTGTCAGATGTGATCCCATGACCATAGGTTGAGGTTAGGACAGTTGTAACTTCGAGGACAGTAGGTAGCTTTTTAAAACTTTCTTGTAACTTTGAACAGTTGTTAATGACTGGTCATAAGTTGAAGACTACCTGTACATATCTAATCAAATAAAGAATTGGTCTCTTGGAAATCCAAAGAATTTAAAATCATCCTGATTACCCTATCTTAACAATGGAGGGCAAGCCAAAAACAAATAAAAAATCACCAAAGAAAAGTATTTTTTAATACTTTAGTAATAATATTAATGTTATTCTTTATGTTTCTATATTTTTCTTTTCTCTCCTACAAAAGTTTATAAAACCGAATGAAAATGCTACACTGGCCACAGGCTTTGATAACTGGTATAATAGATTAGATAATGATAGAAGATGAAAGAGAGAGAGAGAGAGAGGATAATTAATAGACAGACAGATCACTGCAGCTGGATTCAATTCTGTCAACATCTCAACTAAATAGGTAGAAAAACTCTGGTTTTTCATATCTTGTGCTCCAGTTTGTATCAATTAGCAAGTAGGGGAGGGAGGAATTGCATTGCACAAATGGTATTATTATGTCATGACATGCCTGATGTCATTTTGATCTGTCATGGCTTTTAAGACCGGGGTCTCCAGCCCTCAGACCACGGCCCACTACTGTTCGGAAATGGATCATGGAAGCATCGGGCAACTCCAAGTACATGTGAGTGCTCCATTTACATAAGCAGTGGATGTGAATGCCCTCTGCTTGTGCAAATGGACCTGGTCACACGCACACTTGTCCACCACTCATGCAAAGCCAACCCCTCTTACCCTCCCATTGGTTTGCGAAGCTTATCTGCAATCCTAAAGATTTGCCATCTGGGATGAAACAGTACAAAATATTTGCAATTCAAATATGAATGAATAATTAGTTCGAAGACTTACATGGTGAGATTATTTAGTTTTACAGCTGATTAATTATGATTAATTAATTGCGCTACATTATGTCTTCTCCGTGAAGATTGAAGTGCAATTATGCTTAGTACAAGGATGTAAAAATATGGCATTTTAATTCTGATGAACTTTATGTAACTCAAAGCCATGGCTCTTATTTCTAATTTGCATATATGAAGTGTTAAGGAAATTTGCAGAACAAAAACCAATAATACTTTGTTTTAAATTTTGAAATGGTAAGAAGCATATCACAGGCATCTCTCTCTAACTTGCTACTCCCATCTTCCTAGAATATACTAATAGTGATTTTTTTTCTCCCAGGATCTGAATTAATATAGGTCTGTGGGCATATCTATTTTTTCTTTGCTGATGAGAAATGTTTGGGTTTTTTTTCCCTTTGGTTGATGTTATCTGTTGGGTTTCATTATTTTATTTTATATGTCTTTCATATATCTTTTAGAGTTGGACATTTATTAATAAATAAATCTAAATCAAATAGGCAACGCAAACAAAGGAGAGGAAATCACAGTTCAATAATAGAGGGCATATCCTGCTGAGATTTTAGTGGTCAAAAGGTTGGACCATTAAGGGTAGGGCTAGATATAATGATTCACAGCATGCATGAGATACAAGCACGTAACCATATCCAACACCTTGAAGAGAGCAAACAGGAAGAATTTTAAACAATATATGTTTGTGTTGAGATAATGGTCAGTCTGACTTAAGCTCCATCTGAGAGACTTAATAGTCTACCATGTTTGGAGAAAGATGCAGATATATTGGAACAGGAGTGAAAAAGTAAGTAGGTAAATTCAAAGGAAAGAGAACAAAGAAATTATGTAGATAGACTTGGCCTTTTCTAAAATCCAAGATAGCCTTGAGTAAAAAAGGAAATGAGAAAGGTGCTTTCTCCTTAGAATTGTGGTAGCAAGAATAAAATGTTACAAAATATAACCTAATATAAATGTAAAAAAATGTGAAATATTCAAAACAGAAACTACAAATAGATTTTAACAGATTAAGAAACTAAATGAAAAATTATATTCTAAATTCAGAATAGCAATATTCTGAATATTTTACAAGATCTCCTTTTGCAAACTGAGCAGTACAGTTAGGAAATTCATCTGTTTTAGGAAAGCAAAATACATTGCTCAAAAAAATAAAGGGAACACTTAAACAACACAATGTAACTCCAAGACAATCACACTTCTGTGAAATCAAACTGTCCATTTAGGTAGCAACACTGATTGACAATCAATTTCACATGCTGTTGTGCAAATGGAATAGACAACAGGTGGAAAGCATAGGCAGTTAGCAAGACATCCCCAATAAAGGAGTGGTTCTCAGGTGGTGACCACAGACCACTTCTCAGTTCCTATGCTTTCTGGCTGATGGTTTGGTCACTTTTGAATGCTGGTGGTGCTTTCACTCTAGTGGTAGCATGAGATGGAGTCTACAACCCACACAAGTGGCTCAGGTAGTGCAGCTCATCCAGGATGGCACATCAATGCGAGCTGTGGCAAGGAGGTTTGCTGTGTCTATCAGCGTAGTGTCCAGAGCATGGAGGTGCTACCAGGAGACAGGCCAGTACATCAGGAGATGTGGAGGAGGCTGTAGGAGGGCAACAACCCAGCATCAGGACCGCTACCTCCGCCTTTGTGCAAGGAGGGACAGGAGGAGCACTGCCAGAGCCTTGCAAAATGACCTCCAGCGGGCCACAAATGTGCATGTGGCTGCTCAAATGGTCAGAAACAGACTCCATGAGGGTGGTATGAGGCCTTGACGTCCACGGGTGGGGGTTGTGCTTACAGCCCAACACCGTGCAGGACGTTTGGCATTTGCCAGAGAATACCAAGATTGGCAAATTTGTGCTCTTCACAGATGAAAGCAGGTTCACACTGAGCACATGTGACAGACATGACAGGGTCTGGAGATGCCATGGAGAATGTTCTGCTGCCTGCAACATCCTCCAGCATTACCGATTTGGCAATGGGTCAGTAATGGTGTGGAGTGGCATTTCTTTAGGGGGCCGCACAGCCCTCCATGTGCTCGCCAGAAGTAGCCTGACTGCCATTAGGTACCGAGATGAGATCCTCAGACCCCTTGTGAGAGCATATGCTGGTGCGGTTGGCCCTGGGTTCCTCCTAATGCGAGACACTGCTAGACCTCATGTGGCTGGAGTGTGTCAGCAGTTCCTGCAAGACGAAGGCATTGATGCTATGGACTGGCCCGCCCGTTCCCCAGACCTGAATCCAATTGAGCACATCTGGGACATCATGTCTCGCTCCATCCACCAACGCCACATTGTACCACAGACTGTCCAGGAGTTGGGGGATGCTTTAGTCAAGGTGTGGGAGGAGATCCTTCAGGAGACCATCTGCCACCTTATCAGGAGCATGCCCAGGTGTTGTAGGGAGGTCATACAGGCAGGTGGAGGCCACACACCCTACTAAGCCTCATTTTGACTTGTTTTAAGGACATTACATCAAAGTTGGATCACCCTGTAGTGTTTTTTTCCACTTTAATTTTGAGAGTAACTTCAAATCCAGACCTCCATGGGTTGCTAAATTTGATTTCCATTGATAATTTTTGTGTGATTTTGTTGTCAGCACATTCAACTATGTAATGAACAAAGTATTTAATAAGAATATTTCATTCATTGATATCTAGGATGTCTTCTTTTTGTGTTCCCTTTATTTTTTGAGCAGTGTACATCACCTCATGCCTACCAGATAACTAATGGTAAGAGATATTGTAGGTATTATGAAGCTATTGCTTCCTTTTCTTAAAAAAAAACTGGTTGGTTCAGTTAAATGTCATGGTCTTTATAGGACTGCAAACTATTTAATTGATCTTCACAAACCTAGCCAAGTGTAAACTATGCCAGACATAGTTTCGCTATTGTATTAGTACAACCACACCCACTAATCTCAAGAAACTATTATCACAGAGAACACTGCTAATTCCATTTAGTTAAAGAAACCTATAGAAGCATAAGAAAACGAAGATCTTAATCAACAGGCCCTGCCTCAGGCAAGTTATTTTTCTCTAACTAGGCATAGATTTTCAAATAATGTTCCATACAAACTGAATAAAGAAGAACATGTGCTCTTTTCTTTGAAGCATTTCTCTTTCATAAGCTGCTGAAGTTCTTAGGACCTATTCTCAGGAACCATAGGATAATTTGAATATCCTGCAGAGATCAAAGAACGGTTTTCCTACCATTTTCTCATGAAGTGTTTGTTTCCTGAGGTTGGATAGGTATATGATATTGTTTGAGCAGGGTCTGTGGGCCTTGAGCCATTCCTTTATCTTGAGGGGAATTTAGAAAGCTGTCTTGGAGTATTAATCTAGGGCTGCAATTCTGTACCTCTCTACTTGAAAAAAAATAAAGTTTCTTAAATTAAGTAAACAGGCATAGATTGATTTGCAAGTCTGCTATTGCAAATAAGTGCTTTGAATATGTACATGCTTGATTAAATATTGTTGTCAAATGGCAAATGTTAATGTGACAAATACAAACATACCTTCCCTCCTCAGTAAAAAATTACCATTTTATTTATGTAGTATTTATATATAGTATATAATTATTTACATGCTGTTTTTCATCCCACCCAGTGCCCAAGTATACAACTAAAGACAGTAAAATCTCTTAGCAAAAAAAGAAAAAAAAAGAACGGGAATGACAAAAGGCAAAAACTCATCAAAATAAAAAGATCTTATCTTTTTATAAAAAGAGCTCATAGCAGCTCATCCAAGGTCTGAGAGGATGGAGACCTATTAGGCACCTCTTGGAGGATGTAACACCACAATTGAGGTGCCACAATACAGATTATCTCTGTGATAATCTCACTAATCTCAAATTAGTGCCCTGAAGGCACTTGGGCTGGGCTGACGATCTGATTGGAAGTTATACTTGCCAATAAATAATTGTCTCCGGCACAGGAAAATCCATTAAATGTATGGAAACCAATCTATCTTAATTCCTGGAATTAGGCAAAACAATGAAGAAGCGGAATGGAAGCGGAAACTTCCATTATATCTGCCAAGGAGAAGTAGTTTTAATAGGGAAGATCAGTTAAGAACTCAAAGTAGAACCTTACCATATCACAAAATGACCCAATAGTCAATGCCAACTAGATTCTTAATTATTTACTGTTTAAAATAACTAACAATGTAATTTATTACCTAAAACCAATAAAACTGAACAGGTAATGTCTTCTTCAAGTTGAAATTTTTGTGACCTATGTAGTTGTCTTGGCTATACGGTAGTAACTTGCTGTTGTCGCTGTCCTTTCTTTTTCTTAACAATCTGTCTCCTTTCCTGAAGTTACTGTATTTATGATTAGCTCTGATTAGCTGCCATGTTTAAAGAAATCAGCCAATCATAGTCTAATCATATACTGTACTCTACTGTACTGTACAGTTTGCTATGCTATGCTATTATATCCTATATATTTCTAGATAGTATAGAAGTATAATATTGATACAAAACTACAACTATACAGGACTGAAATATCTTCATTTATTTTGAGAATAGAAAATAGAAAACCACCAGTGAACTCAGTGGTACTTATTAGATATGTTTCATAATATTTATCTATAGTATTTATTCAAGGAAAACAAATCTCTCTTTGTTCTTCTTAGAAAATTGTCGTTATTTGTGGAAAGGAAAACTATTAACACATTCAAATATCGGATTTGTTAATTCAGAGAAAACTAAAAATTATTTCTTATTTCTAGCTGGTGACATTGTTTTAACAATATTTTTGTTTCATTTTTTTTCCTGCTTCCTCAGAAAGTGTTTATATTCTCTGGATCCTTTAGAAAAAACTTGGATCCTTATGGACAATGGACTGATGAAGAACTATGGAATGTTACTGAAGAGGTAGGAAATATTCACCTTTGTTCTCTAACTTTTAAGCAAGATCTTTATAATGGATGCATGAGCATCCATTTTAGAAACATGGCTTATAATTTTCATGTAAACATATAAATAGGAGATTTGCCCAAGAACTCTGTCACCTATCTGACAGTTTATAAAATAGATTTCGCCTTGTTCCTTAGAATATGCACTCCCTTGGGAAAAAAAGACACATATAATTAGGGAAATCACTAAATGATTTTATTGGTTTGCTTGAAAGTTTGCAATGTTAGACTCTCCACTGCCTTGATGGGTTTATTTATTCTTGTCTGCTTACTTTTGCATTGTCTTTGTATCCTACATTTGTTTGTTTATTGGGTTTAAAGCTAGATTTGGAAATGTGGCAAAGAGCTGTGTCAATGTACCAGTGTTTCCCTGAAAATGACTCTGTCTTATATTTTGGGGGGGTCACCAGGCCTTATTTTCAGGGGATGTCATCCACTGACTAACCTCATTTGTGCGCGTCACCCCCGGCCTCCTTTTTGCTGTCAGAGGCCTTCAGGAATTTTTTCTGCAACCGGCAAGGCTTTCCTGAAGACCTCTGCATCCGATAACAAGAGGTCTGGATTGATCCAGAGCTTTCTTACCAGCTACAGAGGCCTTCAGGAAAGCCTTGCCAGCCTTGCTGGCTGCAGAAGAAATGGGCTGGCAAGGCAGGTGTTGGGGTATGCGAGGCCTGACTACAACTGTCCAAAGGTAAGTAGTAGGGCAGCTCTATCTCCCCACCCCAGCTTAATTTTTGTGCACTCTGGACTGGGCGGGATCTTAATTAGGGCTTATTTTGGGGGGAGTAGGGCTTGTATTGGGTGCACGTGTAAAAATCAAGCTAGGACTTACTTTTGGGGGGAAACAGGGTACAGTGCTCTGATTGTAAGGATACTTTCAGGAATGACTAAAATCAAACCATGATAGAAAGTCAAAACTAGAATTATGAATCAACTTTCATCATAAGGTATGCTCCTGCAGAATAAAAACTGGAATTCTGTGTAGTGAAAGCTGAAAAGTAGACAATTTTAAAATGTTTGAGCACTCCTAGGTATTATACCACATTTGGGAAACTTATTGCTTCCATGACTAGTATAAAGTTAGAAATAAAACAATATTCAAAATGACATTTGTTTTGAATTTTTCCAGTATACTTTTATAATGTTTATTTTATAATATGTTTTATATTATTCTCCAGCTGAATTCATCTGGAGTTGCACATTTGAATATTCTGTATATGATAAGATGTGAAACATTATATAAAATAGAGCTAATATGCTAATATTTTGAAAACACTTAAAAGTCATTGGAAAATAAGACACACACAAAAACTATACACAGCTTAATTAAGGCATCTCTTTATTAAGTGATCTCTTTACCATTTAATATGCCAAGATGATGACTATTCGCAAACTAGCCAATAGGTAGATATAGATAGGTGATCCTTGAAATATCAAAGTTTCAAACGTTTTTTGTTTTTTTTCAAACCATCAGCATTTGGGCTGGAAATAGAGTGGAAGTCATCAGGTACCATAGCATAAACTTAATTGACAATGTGAACAGATTATAATTTTCTAATCATCTTCAAAACAGTGGAACAGGTACAGTGGTGTTGAAAGAGTTTCCAGGACTAACACTATATATGCCACGAAACAGATTACTCATGGGAAAAAAAGAATTGTTCTATGACAAGTTCTGCCCATCGCTAGCTGGCAGGAAAACCATCTGCCAATTATTGTGCTGAGTAAGAACAGAGCAATTCTGTCTGTAGGGTTTTGCTGTTTCAGATTCCTTTCCTCTTATTACTCATTACTCATTACTCATTTTACCATAAGATAAGCTGATAATATTATTATTTTGTTTCTTTAGAAAAGAGATCTGAATCAAAGAGCATTTTATTTAAAATTTACCTTCCCTTCCAAGTGGGAGGGCTGTTCCCATTGGCCCATCGTTTTCTTATTTCAGTCTTGCACTAAATAAGATCCAAATAGTTACAGCACTTGCAGTGTAGTTGCTATCTGCCAATTCAGATGGCTCACCAACACGGTTTGTTTCTGTTCATTTCTTTAGAGAGACAATAACCGAATAGCCACAGATGACAGTGTGCATGTATATGTGTGGTGTGTGTGACCGAATGAACTTTAAACGGCCAAGAAACACTCCTATCATTCATTGACCTGCAACTGTTTCATTTCCAGTGTAATAGGTGGTAAACCACAATAGATTTTGCATTACTAGGCACTGTGGTGGCGCAGTGGTTAGAATGCAGTATTGTAGGCTAACTTTGCCCATAGCCAAGAGATGGATCCTGACTGGCTCCAAGTTGACTCAGCCTTCCATTCTTCCGAAATCAGTAAAATAAGGACCAGATTGTTTGGAGGCAATATACTGACATTATAAATTGCTCAGAGTGATGTAAAGCACTTAAGGAGCGGTATATAAGTCTAAGTGCTATTGCCAATGCTATGGCTATTATTTCAGAAGAGCTAAGGTCAACTTAAGCGCGCCAGTGTGCGGAAGCGAAACAAAAGCATCTGAAGGAAAAAACCCACAATTGGATATTGCAGTTGGATCAGATACTTATTCGGTTCTTATGGACTTAGTTTACTCGATGACCTTGAAGGAGTAATTTTATTTCAACTCCGTCTATCTTACAAGGCTGTGGTAAGGGTAAAATTTAGAGATTCCTTTCATGTATCTCGGAAGAAGAATTAGGGTTAGGAGGACTTTGACTGTGCTTGGTAACGAAGGAGAATCAGGCTTAATTAATCCTTCAGGGAATACCAAGACTGGGAATTAAAGAGAAAAAACCCATAAGAAGGAAATGGCAAAGCCTTTCTGCATTGCTGCCAAGAAAATTACAAGGGCATAATAAAAAAAAAAAATCACATGTAGTGTGACTGAAAGGAAACTACTCATCTTGCCAGATGTATGAGTTTTTGAATTATCAGAGGAAAGGTGGCGTGTAAATGCAAAAAAACCCCAGAATATAGGAGTCCCAGTTTATTCCCAATCAACAGTCTCAAAAGTTCGGACCACTGAGTACTGCTGAGATTCAGAATAACAAAATATTCTTGTATTTTTAAATTTTATATATAGTGTTTATTATAACACTCTGTCTAAGTCTTAAAGGTAAAGATAAAGGTTTCCCCTGTCCAGGTGGTGGTGCTTTCAAACTGCTAGGTTGGCTGAGGCAAGTAATGGGAACTCACCCAGTCATGTGGCACTAGGGTCTTGAACCCAGGCTGTCAGCTTTCTAGCTCATTGTCTATTAATTGGTAAGTGTAGATAATTTATCAAGGCTATCATACTTTAGGACAGGCACTTCTGTCCTAAATCAAAGCCCGAAAAAAGACTGAAATGAGTCCAGAAATGCACAGTTTTCTTGGCTTCAGAGCATCAGGTCGTTGTGGGACAAACCAATATCTTCACTTTCCTTATTTAATTATATATTAATTTTGACATTATTTGAAGGAAGCGAAAGTAAAACCACCAAATAAAGTGCATCTTTTTTTCTTCATCAATGAAGGGATGTCATATTTTACATTGTAACGGCTCCCTCTGGTGATAAAACATTTTTTAAATCTGTTTTCTTTTGAAACAGGTGACTTTTTTTTTTATTTTGGTGGTTTGGGAATTATTTTGAGGCCAGTGTTCAGGGATAATAAAAGGCTACAGTGATACTTTTTTAAGGGCACTATTTACCTATTATCCCAACTCAAAAGTATCTTTTTTTAAATGACACAAAAATCCAATCCCATCTTCTCGGGGTCTTCTATAAGGGTTACAGAAATGATACTGGGGGTTTATTTTAAGAGGTGGTTGAAACTGTGCAATTAATGCCCTATTTTTGCATATGCATTGGGTGGGCATGACCACCATTTGGTTGGACTTAGTAGAAAATGAAATGAGGCAGAGAAAAATGAGCATACCTGTTCTTTTAAATACTTGACTGCTCTCAGCTTTAAGAAAGAATATCTTGAAGTGTTGCTTCTGTCATTGTTAACATTCCCCACAAAGGCTTGTTAACTTGGCAAACTTTTCTGCCAAACTCCCCTGTATAAGTATCTTTTTCCTATTGTCATTCTTTCAGTTAATACTCACTTTTTTCAGTACTAAAACTTGACTAGTATGGTTCCTTGATATACACAAAATACTTGGGTGAAGTATTGCAAAACAGATTTTAGCAGGAAACGATAGCATGGTAATGCTGGGATTGTGTAATTGTGGTTTCATGCCTGATTATGGAATTGCCCCTATTGAATTATTCTCATACGTTGTTTAGACTAAAGATTTGTATTTAATATGCATTCTTTATTAGATACAGATGCAAACCCCTTATGTCTCTTTTTAAAAAAAAATCGTGGCAAAACAACGGAGGTGACTTCAGGGAAGTGAACAGGGAAATTAAGAGACATGCAACGAAGGGGAAATTGTTAAAGTGCCAGCAACAAACATTTCCTTGCTGGGAAAGTGCTTCTGTTTCAAGCCACGTTTATTTATTATAGTTAAGGAGGTATAGAATAAAGCAGCATATAAAATAGAATTTCTGTAACTCAAGATGCTAAGTCCAGATAAATTATCAACTCCACAGTGCAGAGTACTAATCAACCAGAAATTGGCACCAGAAGTACAAACAAGTCAGAATGAAGATAACAAATTATAGCTTTGTGTTAATTCCCAAACATGCGAAATGAGTTTCATGTGGTCCAAAGGTTTTATGTCAATATCCTGTACTGGCTTTATCTCACGTGGCATATCAAACATTACATTGCTCTACGAATAATGCTCCAAGGTTTTAATTGCTGAAATAAAACAAAGCCAGTTGTGTGATACACAATGTTTCTTTTTCTCCCCTCTCTTTGTCCAATTGTTATGCTTTCAGGTTGGACTGAAGTCTGTAATAGAGCAATTCCCAGGGCAACTTGATTTTATTCTGATTGATGGTGGCTACGTCCTCAGCCATGGACATAAGCAGTTGATGTGTCTTGCCAGATCAATTCTCAGTAAAGCTAAAATTCTCCTTCTTGATGAACCAAGTGCTCACCTTGATCAAAAGTAAGTACCCCAAAAATACTGTACAGGTGGTCCTTGACTTACCGCAGTTCGCTTAGGAACCGTCCAAAGTTATAATTGCACTGAAAAAAAGCGACGACCATTTTCACACTGACTGACAAATGAGTTCACATTTATGATGGCTGCATGATCATGGAGTCATGTGATCCCCGTCTGTGACTTTCTGACACACAACGTCAATAGGGAAGCCACATTCACAACAACCGTGTTACTCATTTAACAACTGCTACGATACCCTTAACAAATGTAACGAGAAAAGTCGTAAAGTGAGGCAAGGCTCACTTAACAAATTTCTCACTTAGCCACATAAATTACAGGCTCACTTGTGATCGTAAGTTGAGGACTACCTATGTTCATATATATCGGCTATAATGGAGTGATTCCGGTTTGCCTGCATTCAGAATTTTACACCGCAAAAGTACATGCTGAATTGATAAAAAAAGTATACGCATTGCCCTATTTATAGTTCAATATAAAAATGGCTTTCAACAGTTTGGATGCCACCTTGCAATTCCCTCTTCTAATTTCATTGTATACATAATGCTTAAATGATCAGAGAATAAATACAAAATATATGGCAACTCTCTGCAACACTAATCATGCTGTTGGCATTAGCCAAAACTGCATCTTAAATAAACAGATCAATGGAAGGAATTTTACCATTGTCTGAAAACAACCTACAGAGATTCAGTCCCTGGTCTTAATACGGCATCGAGATTTGGAATGAGAGATTGGGTGGCACTAGACTGAAGCTGTTTTCCTAAAGGCATTATAACAGAGGGGTGATGTGGTTTTATAAATTTAGCAGGCATATGGCATGGAAGACCAGTATTCTCCCCTAGGCTCAATATAAAAATTTTCAAAAGAGCAGAACCAAAGTTTGCTTTACAGCCAAAATAACATCCCAGGCCCAGGCAGCGAACGGTTTTTATCATATACCCAAGGTCCTTGTAAGTTACATCTACCTTAAAAGGGTAGATCCATATTTGCACTGTATTCATTTTTCATTTCTAGTTGGATTGGTCTCTTGCTCTGAGCTTGGAAGGGTTTTGATTTATTATGTACCATCAAGTTGGTGCTGATCTTAGTAATCATGCAGACTGTCTTCAAGATAATCCATCTCCAATCTGATCCTTCAGATCTTCTATCAGTGGACCTATCATCATTCTAACTGAGTGTATCCACCTTGTTGCTGATAGCCACAGGATTATCGCATCCTTAACATTTAGAGATGATAGGCAGAAGTTGAACAAGTATCTTCTTAAAACTAAACTTCTATTTGGTTAGGCCCAGAAGTAATATTTGGCACTCTTCAAGCTTTAAAATAGTGTAATAATTTACAATAATAAAGGCCAGTATGCAATCGCTTTAGTCATTGTCTGTGCATTGCAGGATGAAGGCCTCTTCCGCACGTTTCCAACCAATACTGTCCTGAGCTTTCTTTTTCCAATTGGGGCCGCAATTCTGGCTGATGTCATCAATCCATCTTGTTTTAGGTCTCTTTCGCGGAAGCTTTTTTATCAAGTGGGATCCATTCTGTGACTGTCTTGGTCCACCTGCCACCAGTTCTTCTTGCTATGTGACCAGCTCATTTCCATTTCAATTCTTTTACTCCCTTAATTATATAATAAACATTTCATTTGTTGTCTAATTCATGTGCAGGTCTTTCTACCTTGTCTTGTAATTCCATGGTTCTTTGTGCCACTCGGAGCTTTTGTATCGATTGTCCATGTTTAACTTGTATATATTAGAGCAGGTAGCACACACTGATTAAAAGTTTGCTCTTCAGGCATACGGGGAGGTTGTTCTTGAAAATTATACTTAGCTTGTCTAATGCTTGCCAATCACATTTAACACGCTGTTCAATTTCCTTTATTGTATCACCTTCCATTGAAATCTGTTGGCCAAGGTATATGAACCTGGTTTTTTTTTCAGGTTTACTTTTAAGCCAAATTGTTCTTCTGCTTTGTGCATTTCTTTTATGTGTCTTTGTATCTTTCCTGGTCTTGTGAGAAGAGAACAACATCATCTGCAAACCTTAAGTTATTTAAATAGGCGCCATTGCTTTTTATTCCATCTTTTGCCCAGTCTAGTTTGTGAAATATTTCTTCAAGGCAGGCTGAGAAAAGGAGAGGTGCGATGGTATCACCTTATCATATGCTTGTTGTATGTTGACTTCCACTTTAAGATCATTAAGGCAAATTGCCGCCATTGTTTTTTTTTTTCCATATATTGATTGTAGTAAGTTTATGCGAGCAGTGTCCATGCCTTGGTTGAGCAATGCATTAATTATTGTTTGCTGGAATACTGAGTCAAACACCTTTTTGGAGTCAGTCAAAGCCATGCACAGTGGCATGGTGTACTCATACCTGTCAGGTCTCCCTGCTATCCTAAGAAAGAAAACCCCAAATCCATTGATTTAGAAAAGAAGTACTTTTGCTAAGAATGAACTGATAGCAGAAAAAGCAAGGCAAGATCTGAAAGTCACCTCCAAACATTTCCCACAGGATCCAGCCCAGAAAGACTAATCAGGGTCCAAGAGGATGTTATGGGAAAGGCTCTTCTGCAGGTATTGTGTGCCTCCAGAGTCCCAGGAAAGTTGGCTTTGAAAATGTCTAAACAACTCCACTCGGCAACACCATAGTTCATGAGTGAAAACCTCCCAATTGTTATGGGAACTCTTCACAATGGCTTGCTTCCCCGTCCCAAATGCCTAAGCCACCCCACCCTGTTTCTATGGCAGCCAAGAGCAAGCAAGCTGCAAATGCCATATTGGGGATCCGGCTGATAGTGCCTTTCAATGAACAACCTGGATGTGATCCATTGTGCTATTGCTACTTCTGCCCTCTGCCTGCTCCTTTGGCTGTGCATCATTTAATGTTCTCAATATTCCTTTTGCTATTATCTTGTGTAGATGACTGAAAGAAGGCTTATTGGGCAATAGTTCTTTAAATCATCTCACGTCCCTTTTTTGTGCACTAAAATCACTTCAGCATTTTTCCATGAAATGCTTTGAGCATTTCAACCATAACAGTCATTTCCTGAAGCTTTGCCATTTTTCATTGATTTTATGGCACTTGATTCTTCCTCCGCTAGGATGTCTGGCATTTCCTCTTTCATGGGTAGGTGTTGTTACTTTCGTTACTCTTGATTGCTGTATAGCTCTCAGGAGAATTTTCCAATTATTTCTAAAACTTCCCCAACACAGAGCCATCTTCACATTTTAACGCAAAATCCTTCTTTCTTATATTTATAAACTTGCATTTTTCTCTATCAATCCCTTTGGGTTTTTTTCAATTGTTTTTTTTTACAAGCTTCATGTTAAACTGATGTGTTTCTTCTTGGATACATTTCTTATGATCTTGCAAAGTTAAACATACTCCAGTTTATTAGTGAAACATCCAGTATTCTTCATTGTCCATCATTTTTTCATTAAATCAATAGTTTCATCAGAGATTTGACTGTACAAAGTGGTTTTTTTTTTGGTGGTGCTATAGATGTAGCAGATTCAAGGATGTTTTTGACTATTTGTTCATTTTGGTCCATAATGTTAATCTCTTCCAAATCAAAGCAGTTTGATAGATCAATCTCAAAATTGCTGTTCTCTTCTAAGAGCTTATCACTCTTTATTTTGGATTTTTTTTGTGTGCAACATCTTTATCATTTTCATACATTCTTTTTATCAGTCTATTTTCACTTTAGCTTGTACCATTCTATGCTCACTTCCAATGTTAAAATGATTGATGACGGTACAATTGCAGAATATAGTTTTATCATTTGACTTGATGTTGTCCATTTCACTTGTGTACCCAAATGGACTCTTCCATGTCCATTTACTGCTAGCATTTTTTCTTGTAAAATGAGTTCATGATATAAAGTTCCTGTCCTTCAGCAAAATCTATTAGTCTGTCGCCTCTATTATCTCATCCACCACTTCCATATGGACCAGTTGCTTTTTCTCCAGGTATTGTTCTTCCTATTCTTGCATTGTCATTGTATTGTCATTTTTCTTTGTGTTGAAGGTAGGCCACATCATCATAAAACTCTTCGACCTTATCATCACCATAGCTTATTGTTAGCGCGTAAGCTTGTATTGTTTGCTCAATTGAACGATGCATTGGGCAACATTCTCTGTTTGATATACTTTCAAATTTTACTACAGAGTCTTTCAGTTTTTGGTTGATGAAAAAACCAACTCCAGCACATTGTCTATCTTCAGTACCTCTAGTGCAAAGTAAATGCCCAGTCCTATTAAGTTCTACTACATTTTCATGCTATCATCATGTTTCACATAATGATATCCAATGTATATAGTTGAGTTCAGTCAACAGTTCTTCCAGTCAACATCCATTTTCATTGTTCGAATGTTGACTGTCGAAAGTCCAAAGGCATCTTGATTTAACCTGGTGATTCTTAACACCTTCTGCCTAGGGCTTCCAGGGAATGAGGGCTGTTTTTGAGGTTGTATCGGCATGTGGAAGGAATAGACCATAATCTGCCATGCTAGTCCAATGCAGGTTGGCAGATGTGATCAGTGTTAGTCTGCAATATAATGCAATATATGCAATATAAAGGGCAATATGCAATATTCTCTTGTTATAAAAACACTACAATAATGTAAGCTAATTTAATTATTGCAACTATTGCAACTTTCCACTAAACTCTGGGAAATAGCTTGGTAATGATATTTGATTCCTGATCATTGTTTGATCCTTGTAATCTTGTGCCTGCTTTAGGATAAAAAATAATTATTAAACAAATTTAACCAATAGTCTGTTTTTTCTTTCTTGTAGCAAGTACTAACTTTCTAAGTTTCTTTGGCTAAGGCAAGAAACATAATATATACAGGAACATAAAATAAGCACACACTTAATCTTGATTTGTTTTGCCATGAAAGTTACCTAAGTAACTAGTTAGGCCAAACTTTAACTGTATGTATCACTATGATATTGCATCTGAACTTTAACCACCATAGAGTAATATAATAAAAGTGGACAAACATTGTAAAAACGTCTGTTCAAAATCTTGGCATTTAACCACATTTTTATATTGCATTTGCTCACATATTAAAAAACGTTTCTCTTTCAGGACCTTCCAAGTCATCAAAAAGACGCTCAAGAAAGCATTTGCAAACTGTACAGTGATTTTATCGGAACATAGATTAGAAGCTCTGCTAGAATGCCAGCAATATTTGGTGAGCAGTGATTAAACAAGTAAATCCTGAGAGATATCAAATAATTTACTGTAGCCAGTACATTTGTGCCTTGTTTTATTTTTACAGCTGACTACTACCTCTCCCAGTGTCAGAAACTACTATGTAGAGTCCCCTCAATCTCTAAAGTGGCTTATTGTGTTTTGTATAAATACCAGTTTGAAAAGCTCATTCTTGTTTGGGTTCCATCTAATAGAAAGCAGCTAGATAGCAGTCCACAAGTTGGCGCTCCTAGACTAGAATTTCCAGAATTCCTAGTCAGCGTGTATCCAATACATATGAAAAATGCCTTGTGATGAAGGCCGTTGAAACAGCAAAGCTGTGCCTCAAGAACAAATGGCTTGGGGCCTTCCATTTCCTGTCTCAGAAACACTCTGGGTCTCTAAACCCTGGGCTTAATTGCTTGCCTTGGTATAGCTGCTTAATAGAAGCCACTCTTCTAGGAAGACATATTTACTTGGCATCTTCCTTCACACCAGGGTTAGCCTGGTGTGTAAAATAGGTAGGAATTATGCAACCAATTTTTCCTAGCCATTAAGAAAATGAAAACAAATAAAAATCAAAATGAATTTTATATATCTACTGCCTGGGTCTGTATAATGAGACCTGTGACTAGGGAAGTCTATATCTTCTCTTGCTGGAGAAATAGATCAACCTTTCCACATGTAGACATAATTAATTTACTTTCAGAAAAACAGAAACCAAAGAGAAAAATAAAACTCTTCTTTGAAGCTTATGTACAGTACTCATTGTCAACGTACCAACTGATAAACCCAACCAAAGCAAACACCTCCGAGATCTTCCAAAGTTTGAATCCAAAACTTACATCATTTCAGCACCGAAGAAGGCAAAACTAGCTCTAATTCCCATGCTAGCCCACATAATTACAATATGGATTTCACCTTCCCTCGATTAGTGCAAGTCACATTGTCCAATATTAAGTGTCATTATCTTGTTATGAGAAAAGTCTCTGATCTTGGCAGATACTGTCAATGTGTCCTTGGTTCTCACAGTTCCACTGCTTGAAGTCTGGAGCCTTCATTCCATCTCGCCCTTCCTTCCCCGCTGCTTCTTTGGCAACTTGAAAGCACTAATGTTTTCAACGGCATAAGCAATGCTTCAATCTTGACACTCATAGACAAACGGACGAATAGTAGAGGAACTAATGACAGAGAGCTGTGATAGCATTTCACGAGAATCTCCAATGAGATAACGCAGAAGGAAGAAAGCTCTGAGCTAACCAAGGCTTACAACCACTGAATTTCGATAAGAGGAAATATACATCCAGGGAAACACATTGCAGAGTAAAAGTGATCTAACGTAGTATTTCTAGATCAGATTTCTTACCCAATATTTAGAGATAAAATTTCTCAAAAGTAAATGTTTTTCTGCTTCCTTCTCTGGAGTTTCCAGATTCTAATACTTTAATTAGAGACTCAGCAATCTGATGTAGCTCCTTTTGCTAGCTCCAATATGTTGCTTCTCACCTGGACGCTTAAAAGGTAAAAGGTAGTTCTCTATAGGAGAGGAAGAACTGGGAAGGATTTCTGTCTCCTATATGCCAAGATAAGCACCCCTCCTCCCAGAGTGACCTGTTTCAGGTAGAGAGAGGTATACAGTATATTAGGAAAGTTGGCAGTTTACATAACAGGCAGCCAGCAATCTGAAGGACTGAGAGCAAGTTGGCATAACAACAATTGAATGAATAGATGTAAAAACAGTAGAAAGTAAGGGTAATAGAGGGAAAAAATGGCGGGCAGCTCCATTGGTAAAACCAGCTTCCTCTTTTTCCATTCTTCCAAGCAGAAAGAAAGGGTGAAGCCAGGATGGCAAACCCCAAATACACACAAGTAGATTCCAGACACAATCTGAAGAACAAACGGGAGAATATTGACAGAGCAACAATAGGAAACTAAGCAGTATTTTGTTTTCTGCTCCCTCTACAGTTCTCCTGGCAAACTAAATAGTCATTCTTTCAGAACAATATTTTTAAACATTTCTATGCGTGCTAGTAATTGAAAATCTGGAACAAAAAGTGAAATGGTGAACAATTTTGTTTGAATGCTACTGTTGCTAGCTTGAAACTACTGATGATCTTCAAAATACTTTTTTTTAAAAGTAATATATAAACAGAAACACCGGGTTTTGTATTAAAGCACTCATTGTCCTGAACACAACCTTCCTTAAAAAGAAGTGCACAATTAAAAAAAAACTGAACAATTATGCTAGCAAGAACATACGTGTAAGTCAGAAATAGCACATATTGTTTCATCAACTTGTTTCATGCATACTTTTATTCACAGTAGAAGAATCATAAATCAAACATGTTTGTTTGCTGAATGCTTAACGTATACCTACTTCAAATGTTTATTTCTATTTCTCCACAATTATGAACACATAAAGGTATTTTTATATATTTTTCATATTTTTATTAACACTTTATGTGCTAATTTTATTAACACATAAAGGTATTTTGGCAGAAGGAGACGAATTGCACTTCGTTCCATAAGTATTTTTCAACAATGGTACCAAGTTTGTCAGGGCCCTCAACAGTCTCCTCCAAATGAATTTCTCAGCTATCCACCTGTCATGTGTCACAGTCACTCTTTAAAGGTGATATCAACAGAAAAGCTTGCAGAAATTTTCTTCATCAGTAACAAAGCCTTCCTGACTGTATTTTCTTCCATTTCACCTTCCCTTCCCCTCCTGTTCCCCTTCCCTTGAAGCAAGTTGGCACTAGCTGCAGTAAAACTGCATATTAATATGCAGGGTTGTTATGTACACAACCCACAATTTATGAGAGTTTCACCATATGGTGGAAAGGGGAAAATAGTATGTGATGGACCAGTAAGTCCTTCTGAAGATTGAGTCTACTATATTAAATTTCTTTAGCTTATGCAAAAGGTAGATACCACGCTCCAATAAAATAAAATTGCAGGGGGAGAAGAAGAAGAAGAAGAAGAAGAAGAAGAAAAGGAAAAGGAGGGAGGAGGAGAAGAGAAAGAGGAGGAAGAAGAACATAGCAGGTTGAATTGTTCCTAGGCAAATACCAGAACAGAAAGAACACCACTAAAAATGCCGGAACAAGAACAAATTTAGGAATCTAAATTAATGAATGTATAATCCGTCTGCATAAAATGCTTCAAAATGCAAGGGTCAAATTAGTTATCAAGAACAAATGCTGTGTCTGGCTCTTGGAAATAACATGAAGATAATTGTCAACAAAGTGATAGAAATATCTATTTAAAGACTCATTGACTTTAATGTTGCTTGTTTCCTAGTTAATTATAGAATTATAGTCCAAGATGCCTAATTATGGCAGTTATTAATTCATTCTGCGTAATACATAAATGTATATTTTGTAGAGATATGAAATAATATTCTTGCATAATGGGAATAATACAAATGCAGTAAATAATTTGCTGATTATTCTAATTCTGTACGATAGCAATTGATTCCTGGATATATCAATTCATAAATAAATGTTATTTTCTCATTCCGATTTATTAGGTCATAGAAGAAAATAAAGTCAGGCAATATAAATCAATACAGAAGCTCTTAAGTGAAAAGAATTCTTTCCGTCAAGCTATCAGCTCTTCCGATGGAGCCAAGCTCTCCCAAATATATCCTAGGAACTCAAGCAAGCGAAGGTCAAGGCCTAAAATCAGTGCGTTGCCGGAGGAAACAGAGGAAGAAGTTCAAGAAACGCGGCTGTGAAGATGCCTCAAGATGGTGTCGCGTAGAGCTTCCTAGAATTGTTCTCAGGCAAATACCAGAACAGAAAGAACACCGCTAAAAATGCCGGAACAAGAACAGATTTGGGAATCTCAATTGACGAATGTATAATCCGTCTGCATAAAACGCTTCAAAATGCAAGGGTCAAATTAGTTATCAAGAACATGTATGTGAGATCTGATCCCAAAGAATTTTTTTCCATAAAATATCTTCTTTTTACAGACATGGGATGATCAGGATGATAATCAAGTTTTAAGTTATGAATTGAATTTTACATATATCACCGTAGGTATTTTACAGTACGTGAATATCATACAAAACAAGCATAGTTTGTACTTTTTGTATTTTAAGCTACAGTAAATCCATAAGCAAGTCTGATTTTAAAGGGCTGTTTTTGGTTTTTTTTTCAGAGAACAGACCAGGGACAAAGCATATATCTTTTGAGATCATTGGAAAAGAGGTCATGAACTGTATTTATTGCTGGGCAAATTATAGATATGTCAACCAAAATGAACATTTATGTCCTGGATTAACATAAATTGCCAGTTCTTTGTTTTTGACAAAATTGGGCATTTAAATCTTCAAAAGAACATATGAGAACTTAAATTTAATTAGGGATTTTAAAATTATTTTTCCTATGTGTGAAAAGGACATGGGAAAAATGTGATTGAAATGTATACTGTTTTTATAATGCAAAGGCGTGAAAGCTGCATAACTTAAAAAAAAAGATTACACCTATTCATGTGATAGACATTATATTTAATTTCAAATATATTATCTGTTATAGTAGCCAAGAAAATATGAATTAAAAAGTAGGAAGTGGAATTAATTAATTGCATTTTTCTTGCTCTGAAATAATTCAACTTTGTTGGTAACATTTGTTGGTCCATTGTGTTTGTCAGATTAATCTCTTCCCATATGAGGCGAAAGACACCAAATTGTGCTGTGTGCTCCTGTGTGTACTCCTGTGTGCTAGACTGCTCCTGTAAGATATAGTAGCTGATGTTTCATAATGTAAAAGAAAGGGTTAATCTACTGCTAATCTACTTCTCTATTGTATATGGATCAGGAGAATTTAGCGTTTTATTGTTTTTATAGCCAGCAAAATGAGTCTGAGCATTGTTTTCATTTTTTAAAATTTAGCATTGTTTTTAATTTTTAGAATTTGTAATTTTTTAGTGAAAAGAAGAAAAATATATTTGACTTTTGTGATCTTTTATACCGTACTATTTTATAGTGAACTGAAATTTCTCTAGCATATTTATTTCATAACTTCATTAAAATTACTGTGGCAGTCCTTTAATGAGAATGTTCTATATATTTTGAAAATAAAACGTATAACAAATTGTATTTGAATTTATTGTTTTTATTTTACATTTTTATACAATTTAGAGAAAAATTTGTAATGAAGATCCTAGCTACTGACTGCTGCATTACATATTTGGCTTATTTTTGTCCTCTTGTTTTAATGTGCAATAATGACATTGATCCTGATCAATGAAGTTGTGTAATGCAATATCTTGAGACCAATTTTTTTTCTTATTTCTACAGTGAATTTAGCCGTAGTCTTGATTTGGTAGCCAGGGTTCAGATTAAATCAGCAATGTCACAGTATCCTGGTGCTATTTTCTAGATCTTTTTAAGTAATCAGTAGCATTTTATTTGGTCCAAAGGCCCACCAGCCATTACCACAATGACTTCAGAATTGGTGTTTCTCTGCTGATCCGTTTTGTAATATTCTGTCCATCCTATTCCATACAACCTGCAGCTTCTGAGGTAGATGCACGTGGAGTGAATTGCAATATCAAGTGGGTATGATTGACTATTGTCAGGGCATCCAATTCCAGAAACATCTATCTGTAACTGTCACACAGTTGCCAGAGCTGCACAAAAGCTCTCCTGGGCTGGATTTCCAACTGCTCCTTTAGAACAGGGCTGTCAAACTTGTGGCCCGTGCGCTGGATGCTTCACGTTCTGGCCACACCCATGCCCAGTTTAGCGATGGGGGGGGGGAAAGGAACGATAAGTCACATAATGATACCGCGAAGACACGAATTTGACGCTCCTGCTTTAGAAGAACCTTAAAATTCTAGAAAACAAGCAATCAATTATTGCTTCATTGCTTAGCTTGTTGACTTCCTAGAAATTCTGATTGGTCATTCTAGTAAAAAGAAATTAGTCCCAATAAATATGTAAGCGGTCAACTATTTAAGTATTTGAGTCCCACCCATTCAGTGTATGTTTTAAAGATGATTGGACTATAACAGATATAGGATTGTATTCCACACTCCATATTTTATTTGCTGCGAATATGCTTGTGATGCATAGATAACTTTGCAAATCGTATACACTGCAGATTTAAATGAAGAGTGTACAAAATATAATTCTTTTTTTACTGATCTGTGACCATATTATCAGCATAAAAATATTAGGTGGCATTTGTAACAGGCTTACCCATCTGCTGTGGTTGTAATCGAGTAGTACAAAAGAACACTATGCCAACACTGCACTTTTTAAAGAACATTGATTGAAATGGTTCACTGACATTATTGCATAGGATATGTTAATACATTGAAAGCTTTGTATATAACCTTTGCTATATGATCATAATAAAAATTAAATGAGAGGCTGCTCAAGTGAACAGAGGTAAATGAAAATTCCTGAATTGTCAGTCTACCAGCATCCAATATAGGACCAAAACCTTACATAAAATATAAATATTTTTTTATAAACTTGCAGAGTAATAACTTTTTGTTTTCTTGTCACTAGATGGTGCTGAAGAGTTGACACATTGCCAGAGTTTTATATCTTGATTTTAGACAAACACGGTTGCAGAGTTTACTTGTATATGGAAAAAGTACTTTTCAATTGTAATCTCATTATGTATTTACTTCCACGCATATCTGATTCTGGATGACCATTCGAATTGGTGTTCTGTATCTGTCTTTGTGGCCCAGATATAAGCTCTCTTCATACCTGTGCGTTTTATTTGGCAAAATAAGCTTGCAGCACAAAAGTTTATTAAAGATTCAGTCTACAAAATGGTTTCCATTATTTCATAATCTACAATCTAAATAACGTGTGATTTATATTTATTTGCAATTAACAGCCAAAGAGAAAGAAGATACCCTAAATATGCTTTTGTAAAATGTGGAAGTCTTACTATTTATTATACCTACAGTACTGAAAAGAAAGGCTTCAGGTGTGAACCATGAGCTTTTCTGATGCCATTGTACTATTGGCTGCAGCTGCTAGGAAATGTGGTTCAGAAAATCTGCCGCATTATCAGGGGATGCAAATTCTGATTCAGAAAGCAGCTGTCAGATAAATTTGGAGAATCCATACTGGTCACTGCAACTGAGGCAGTTGGGGGAATCAGAAGATAAAAGAAGTCTGAGGTAAAAGGACACAGCAGGCCCAACCTGAAGTGAACACATGCAGAACAAATCCCAAGTGTGTTTTCCAAAGGATAATTATATCCTAAAGGCCAGCTTATTCAGGTTCTGATAAAATGCTAGGTAACATTGCAAGCAAATTTAATAAGACACAAGAGTTGCCTTCTTTTAATGCCTTGGCTTCCTTTGCCAAAATGCGTCTCCTGAGACATGTTCTAGAATTAATTCACAACTGGAGCATACACAGTTGTGTCAGGTTTTCAACTCTGCATCTTTACCCACAGGAAAACGTGTACCCGTTGGAAAAAAGCACTGTTAAAAAAAATATCAACCTTTCCGGTTTACAACTACAAGGTTTTTTACATGTTTTATTCAGGGATTTGTCTGTTAATGTTTGAAGTGGAGATCAAAAAAATAAAAAGATCTAAACGCTGTGAGAAACTGCATAGCCACAGGATTTTATTCAAATTTTGGAAAGAAATAATTCCTTCATTCGTGGAACCAAAGGAAAGAGGAATCAAACTGCATCTTTTCAGCCAGAAAAATGATAAAAATATTGCATAATATGAAGTAATATACTAAGAACAAAAAAGAAATCCAAACTTAATATTTATATATGTCTTCATAACACAGAAGGTTGTAGTAAGTGATAAAATCAGTATGATGATTGATAAAAAAAACATCTATACAATGGTCATATAATATCCTATTTAATCTACCGGTAAGTCCTCATTTAGCAACCATGATTGGTACCTGAAACTCAGCCATTAAGTGAAGTGGCCACCAAATGAAACTGCTTATAATGTTACTTCAGCCGTCTTGCTTTCCTTTTCTGCAAAGATGGTAAATGTGAGGAGCGGTAGTAACGTTACTTTTTCATTTAATTGTGAAAGGTCACTAAACAAGGCGGTCACTAACTCCTTGCATACAGCTTAAAACATAAGGTAGCACTTAGAGACTGAGGTGGAGCAAAGAGAGAAAGGATTTTGGAAAAGGTTGTTATAAAGACTGTAAGCAAACAGAGATTTTCTATAGCTGCATTACTCTGAAGCACATTGTGTGGAGGGCTTCACAATAAATATTTTATTTTATTTTTATTTGTCAATCGCTTACAAGATAATAGGTATAAGTAAAAACATAGTTATGAATACATGGATACATATAAGAAAAATAAATATATATATATATAAAAGAAACAATAGGACAGGGACGGTAGGCACGTTGGTGCGCTTATGCACGCCCCCTACAGACCTCTTAGGAGAGGGGTGAGGTCAATAGTAGACAGTCTAAGGTTAAAGTTTTGGGGGTAAAATAAAATTAAAATAAAATAAATAAATAAATACAAGTCAAGATGGCAGCCAACACTGCAGCTGAAGCTCCACTTGTAACACAAGAATTTTTTTCAACAGAAAAATTAGGCAAAGCTTCAATCAGACCTTCATGACAGCCATTTTCACTTTTATAACCATATTTTGCAGACACCCCTGCAAAAAAATAGGTTTTTTTGTGTGACAGTTGTGTGTGTGTGACAGAAATATATGCAAAAATTGGGGAATGCGGGGGGGGGGGGGAAACAGAACAAACCTAAACTATGATAGTTATTTTCAGCAATGGCAGCAGTAAAACAAATGCACAATGTTGAATTTTGCTCTGTGAAAAATAATCCCAAATGCACACAATGAGATAGGGGAAATGCCTCTTTCTTTCAAGGGTCAAAAATTTATTACAAATTTTAAGACAGCAAAAAAGTAACAGAAATGAAGACATCCTAATTAAATTAGAACAGTAATCCTAAGCCATAACTATCCAAGAAGAAGCTGCTTTCTGAGGATGAAAGGATGCCTACCACTGATCACAAAGCTTTGTAACAGCTCTACTGTTTTTGCAAGAAGGATGCAGGAGGAATATGGTGGACCTCATGTACGTTTCCATGTATAAGGCAAAGGGACAGGATAATAGAAGCCAACTCTAGAAACACTCTAAACCTCTTCAGTTAGTGATGCTCATTTCAACGTATTTGGGGAAAAAAATTGCATGGCATCTTTTAAAAAATAAAACACTTCATTTGATATAAAAAAAAAAATTAGTCAACTGGTGTCTTGTATTCTTGGGAATTTGAACTGCAAGAGTATAGAGATTTCCGAACAACAGTCATTTTGGGACAAGCTATACAATGTGCTGATCCTGTTCACACCAGTGATTTATTTTGAGAATACAGTGGGCATTCAAACATTTGAGCTTCACATTCGGACAGAGCTTGCGTGAGAGGCAAGCTAATTTTAAAAGCACCGAGTCCAGGATGAAGACCGCATATCACGACTGCATTCAGGGAGATAAACAACTGATGCCTTCCAAGTGTTTGTACCATGCCTATCACTCCCAGGTGCAAAAGACCAATTGCGTGGAATTGTGGAAAAATGTTAAATTACCCGAAGAGCTTCAGGTTCTTTATCTTCTAGTAATGACTTCAAGAAGGCCAATTTATTTTCAGAGATTCGTGGCAGCATCCTTACTATTACCTGCTATTTGATTTGGACTTCTGACATCTTCCTGACAACACTGGATCTGGGTTTCTGCATTGGGATAATTTTGTAGAAGCACATGATCTTGGAAGTGTGACAGCCTGAATACTTTTAAACTGGTAGGGATTGTTGACAAGTAGCAGTAATTTGATGGTTAAGTTCCCCTAAGGTTATAATAGTGCAGAAGTTACAAAAAAATAACTTAAGTTTTTAATCACAGATACGATGAACTCAAGAAAATGACCGGATTGAATTTCAGGCTGGAATACAGAGAAACATTTCTCCTTTTCATAGGGATTTAAATGAAAAGTGGATGCATTAGGACAAATAGCTATTAAAATCTTGACTGTATGGCACCAGCCATTTCCATGTCATTAATATGTCAGGTTTAACTAATTTTTCATTTCATCTACTATCTAATACTTATTGTCCCAAAGGTGTTTTTTACAGAGGCAATTGGACTTTCTAGTTTGTCTTTGAAGATGTTTCACTTCTCATCCAAGAAGCTTCTTCAGCTCTGACTGGAGAGTGGGGAATGGAAGGATTTATACTCCTTGCAGACAGAGCTGGTCATTTGCATTCTTTGACCATGACTTGGATGACCAAGAAAGTCTTTCATGCAGATTGTTTTTCCTTAAGGAACCTATTAAATAGCTTAATTCTTTAAAAAAAATTCATAGATTGTATGAACTACCCAAAAGCAACTTTCAACGCACTGAGCCAAATCATGTCGATTTAATAGTAACTGCTTTTGGAAACAAACTTTTGTTTATTAGAAATTATCTGAAATGCGTAACTCTGGAAAACCAAGGTATAAAAAGTATAGCAGGAAAATACCTTCCAGCACACGTGAACTTTAGAAGTTAGTCCATGTTGTTGACAAAATTGTTTAAGAATTTTCTTCTAAACAATGGATCCGCACTAGGGGAAGAACCATTTCATTCATTCCGTGTTGTAGCAATTCTGCTATATTTCTATCTTCTTAATGTAAGGATTATAGTGTTATCCTCTTTTGTCTCTATGTGCCAATTGTCCCCAAGAATGCATTTGACTACCAAGTGTGCATGAAAATATGTGTTTCTGGAAGGAGGAAAACTCAGAGTTTATTGGAAGTCAAGACTGGTTTTATCTTGAGCATCCTTCCAAAGTAGTCCAAGTCTCACTTACTTTCAACCCTAATTAACCTCCCCCTGAAGCCTGTGAGGTATAAGGTTGTTTCATTCTGCTTTAAAATAAGAAAGCAGCAAGCCTTCAAAAATTAACATATCAAATTCCAGCTTTAGCACATGGAGACAGAAAAAAAAAAACTAACTACGCAAACACACATAACACAGAAACAAAGGTATTGCAGAAACTGCAGTACAAAAGGTTTTATTGGCATGATAGGTGAAATACCAGATTATTTAACTTTTAACTGCTTGACTTTTACAAATGCTCTTGCAAAGATACTGGGTTGAATAGCTTTAGAATGTTGTCAGTCAGTACCTAGCAATTTTTCAGGTCACAGAGAACCTTTTTTTTATTTTTTTAAGGCATTTGTGTCTTTCATAAAGATATCCCAGGAAGAAGGAACAGGAAGGTCCACCATGAATGCTGAAAAGCTACACTCTGGGAAAAGAATGCAGTATAGAAGACAGAAGTTTCCCCCAGGGGGAAATGTCCTTTCAGACAACATGTAAGAAAGAGGTAATTTTTGTTATTGCAGCTTCTTTCTTTCTCGATTATCGATTGTATGGAGCTGTATTGCTAACAAGGAAGAAAATTTTCTGGGTAAAATAGCATAAATTCCTGGCAGGTCAATATTGGTGAAATAGGAGGAACTTTCTATCATAATTATAATAATTACAACACGGGAGCCTCTGTGGCGCAGTGGTTAGACTGCAGGACTGCAAGCTACCTCTGCAGCCAGTTGCCTAGAGTTTGGCAGTTCAAATCCCACCAGGCTCCAGGTTGACTCAGCCTTCCATCCTTCCGAGGTGGGTAAAATGAGGACCCAAATTGTTGGGTGCAATCTGCTGACTCTATAAATCGCTTTGAGAGGGCTGTAAAGCACTATAAAGCGGTATATAAGTCTAAGTGCTATTGCTGTAATTATAGGGAATGATATAAATAGAGTTGAGTTTAAGGGAGATTTCTCTCTAACCCTTCCTCACCCCCACCCCAATTATCAGATCACTAATCAGACTTTACTCTTAAGGAGGGCTGTAGGATTTTTGCTTTTAACGAAAAAGGACACAGAACCCAAACAACAAACACACATGAAACTATCCAATAATACAGGTAAACCGGAATATTTAATGTGGTTTTTCTCACTTAAAATAACTGACCTGTAGTCCCAGTTCTTCCCATTATTGCCACATGCCACTCACTTTTCAGAAAGTGAACCTGGTGGTTTTTTGCTTTTGTTTTTGCCTTTCCATATATATTAACTTTAAGACACTTCTGTACAGAATTGTGCAACCCAAAGAGTATGAAACACTGGAATTCAGTATAGAACTAGATAAAACTTTATTGTCCTAAGGAAGTGATCCCGTTCGGTAGGCGGTTGGGACGTTACACAGAATAGACTTTATTGGTGAGAAACACTTTGCAGGTTCTCATATGGGGGAGAGGAGGAAAGAAGTAGATTGAACCGCTTAGCTTTCCATGCAGAGAAATCTACATCAGACCCTACTACATGGAAATCCAATAAAGACTAGCAATATGAACCTGCATATTAATCTCAGAATATGTAAAATGATGCATATTTACAACTGGCTGCACTAACAATGGAATATTGATAGACAGCCTTTTGTGTCAAACTAGTTATCTGCATCCACTGAAGCATTCCACAGAGTACTAGTTCTTTTATATACAGGTATCTCTGGATCAGACCCAATATATTTATTTAAAATTTTATTATACACACCCATACACGCACTTTCTATGGTGATCTCTTAATTATAACGAAGCAGAAAAGCACTTTCAGATTAAAAAAAAAAAAAAAGCATGTATGAAGCTATCACCATTTACTTCTAAAGATCAATCAGTATAATACAGGATAATATTTTCATTATAAACAGCATGTTGGCATAAAAGTAAAACTGTGGTCCCACGGGTATATTAGAACTGGGGAAATTATATTAAAAATTATTTACACCTGTAGATGAATTTTGTTTTCCAAGATAACTCATTAGGGAAGACAGAAAAGGAAATGAACCTTTATTTGCTTTGTGTGTGTGTGCGTGTGCGCGTGTTCCAAATTTCTTCTTTCTAGTCACAGATTGCCTCTGTTTGCCTTGTATTGCTGCTGCTGCTGCTGCTGCGTTTAATGTTCTGAGAAAACTGGCTGACTTTATTTCTGGGCACAGGAAGAAAAGATTTCACTCTTGAAATGCTGCCGCTGCCGCTCTTGAAAGAAGACTCCATTTTGGATTTATGGTTGCTGCATTCCGCAGATTGGCTGCTGCTGCTGCTGAGAGGACAGACCTCAGGATTCTCATCCTGCAAATAGAATAAGGTTTTATAGCATCATATGCAATTGCCCAAACAACAGCAAAGAAAGCACATCAGTCTGTGATTGAGCAGCCTGAATTCACACGGAGTTATCCATTAAAAAAGACAGTATATGGAGGGAAGTAAAGTATATTAAATAACTTTGAAGGGTGACAGTCTCTCTCTCTCTCTCTCTCTCTCTCTCTCTCTCTCTCTCTCGCCTGCAGCTTTCTACTTGTGAGAGAAACCCGCTAATAAACGCACGACCTTCACAAGCAAAAGCTAAAAGGTGCTAAATGCTGCCGAAATTTCTTTGCATCAGAGCACAATTCTGGACACGATTCAGACACGTTTTGTTTCTTCTTAAACAAGTAAGTCATTGTGACTAGTATTTATCTGCAGTAGATGCAGCAACAGAGGCAGAAGCACTACTGAAGTAATAATTAAATGTATCCAAAAATTATACACTTGTCATCTCGTTATTATGACACACCTGTAAATTAAATATGAAATTGTATTAATCTCATATTATTTGGGTAAGAAATCTTTTAGATTTTGTATTGGGAGCCTCCTTTTCCTTCCAAATGAATAGAAATATTGTATTTTCTTACAGTAAGTAGCAGTGACTGGATTATTGTTGCTGTCCCAATGGAATGTTTTTATTTGATATGCGAGTTTCTTCAGTTTAAGTGGTGGGAGATATTTTTTAAAATGACAGCAGGCAATTCTGTCAAAAGTTCCATAAAATGTCTCCAGCCAGATCAGCACATTTCTTCTGAACTCACCGATATGATCTGAGCAGGTACCACCATGGCCTTTGCATAACTCCCACCAGTTATGACCATCCTGCATCAGAAGGCCCTGCCTGCGGTCGTTGTGTCAGGCTACAGAACTTCTTTCCCATTCAATTAACAAGAATGAACTTCTGAAAACCAAAACGTCTCAAAAGGAATCCTTTATTGAGATGAGACAATTCAAGTAGGAGTTCAAAGCAGCGTCTAAGGTCTCTCAGGCATACAGGGAGAGATAAGGGAGTTTAGAACCCCTCCCCTTATCTCGATGTGTATTTAGTGAAACAAAAGCCACTATGTTAATTCCCTCCCCACCCCTTTTGTAGAAACGATCTTTTTCACAGTTTCCCAGGGCATACCTAATTTCCACCCACCCTCTTTTCAGAACGAACTTTTCCAGAGGTTCCCAGGACACGTCTCACTGTGGAATTTTTATGGTCTTCTCATCCTCTGGCTGTGCCTCTCAGAGGTGATAGGTTCCGGCCATTGTATCATGTGTTGGTTATACAAATTCGATATAAGATTAAATATATTCAGGTTACATCAAGAAAGGATTTCTTTATCAGCCTCCCCCCCCTTTTCTTCTTCCACTGAAGAAATGACAGATACACGGATCTGACATCCTCGGACACTTCTTTTCAAGTACATTAGAAGTGTTGCTATGGTTGAAAACATTGAGGAATCTGGTCAATAAATATCTCAGAAATGATGACCCAAGAGGTTGTCTATTACTCTATTTTTTCATTCTATCATTGCATGGGAGTACTGTACATGCTGCTTAGAGGTGTTTGTGGCTGAAGCAATGTATAAGCTATGTGAATTTTAAACAAATCAATAATGCAAAATTCCGGAATTCAACTACCAGATCAGCCACTGACGAACATTTCTGCACACTGCCTGCTTTTTTTTTTCATTGCAACCTTTCTCTCCTCAGTTTCCTCTGGGTCTCCTGTTTGCCTAAAACCAGAATCTCATAAAGGCCTCGGCCTTTTTTTTTTTTTTTGTGCAAATGTTTCCAAGCTGGATTCTCTGTTTGCGTCCTCCTTCCTTCTTTTCCAGAGAAAATTCTGGGCGGGGTGGAAGGTGCGGGGGACAGAGAAGAAACAGAGAAGCCCTTCAATAACTCCACATCTTCTATCAGCCTCCCTCCTCGGTTCTATTTCAGGCAGTCACTTCCTTTACGTCTTCTTGGTTTCCATGACAATTGCAGCCATCTGGAAAACTCACTGCATGACACCAGTGTATTTCAATGGCCAAAACCCAACGTTCTCCTCAAAATGCTGAGCTGCTCCACTCTTTTCTTCAGAGGATGCTCTTTTTAAAATGCTTTTTCTTGTCTCCTTGACAGAAAACATCTTACATACAAAATAATATACCCATAACATAGGTTCAGTTAAGCTCAGAACTGTCCTACTTTTTTCAAATGTAAAGAGCTGAACAAGCACTGCAAACTTCTATCACGTGCCCTGCAGCTTCTTATGTACCTGCTGTGATGTGATGTTTGCATTCCTGATGTTTGCTGAAAATACTGGATCCTTCTGAGGAGAGCTGATTGTCAGAAGCAACTCTTCCTCTGAATCTATTATCTGTGAAAAATGGATAAGTCAAGAAGAGGGGAGGGTCGTTCTTACATTGGAATTTCTAACAATATAAAGCCTTACCAACCATATACTCTTAGAGATACTGTATTAAAATACATCATTGCATGAAAGATTTATACATTTTTTTCCTGAATTACCAAAGGTATTCCTAGTCTTTAATAAATACGCATTCAATGTTTTATTAATTTAAAATGTAATGTTTAAAGAATATCCATAAGCCAATCTTTCTTTTTTAAATTGCTATATTTATTCAGTAAAATCTTGCAAACACTGGGTGAGAAAGTTTGGGATTCAGATTTTGCCTTGCAGCTTTAGCTTCAGACAAATAAATCCATGACATCTACAAGAAAACTTTCTAGGACTAATGAAATTATCTAGTTTGAGAAAGACATGTCTGCAAGAAAACCACCAAGGTCAGGGGGCACCAAGACCTCACAAGAATTTTGTTGGCGAAATTTGGAGTCTCCCCATTGTTGTATCTCTCTGCAGGTGAATTAATTTATACAATATATATGAAATCTAAACACAGAAGAGATACACATATGGGCTTCCCCAATTCCCCATGTGACAAATGCAAGTTTCTAAACACATTCTTAAACCAATGTAAAATCTGTGGTTGTCCTCACTATTTAAAAGAAAGTTTAAGACTTTCTGTATTATGACATCTGTCTGAGCATGAGTTAATTTATACAATACAAAATGAAATCTGAACCACCGAGGAGGAGACACACGCTTGAAAAAAAGGAAAAAAAAAAGACTTTTGGAGAGTGGTAGATGGTGGAGTGAAGAAGAAAAAAGACCCTAGGGAGGTATATTCTGCTAGATCCGAGACAGAAAAAAAATAAGCTGATTAAAAAATAATAAGCCGATTCAAGGACAGGTGCCATCTCAATAACAGAAGAATTGGCTTATTTTGGCAGAGCTCTGCATATAGGGTAGCATGCTAAGGCCATACAATGGAATCAAAGAGAAAGCTACAGGGGGGGCAGTCACATAAGAATAAATCACTCTTCTTTTTTGAAAGGACAAAACAGAGAAATGACCTGACTAAAATGATAGACTCAAGACCTTTCCCGATGCAAAAGTGCTGCTGATCAAAATCAGTATTGCCTTTACACGTCTCCACAGTGCCCTCAATGGACTTTCAATGGTCTTTGCATGCAGAGTCAATTAACTTAGGGAGGTAATTAGTTTTGCTCAATTGCTGCTCCAGAGGAAATAATACAAAGACATTTTTGGGGACAGGCAATTTCTCACAGGTAAGTACTTCCACCTTACTCTGCCATCCAGTTTTCAGGATTGTTGATAGTGAAGATGCATTGCTTTGCTATTGCCTCTTCTTCCTCCTCCCACAAAAAAGGGTTATATTGTCTGGTTTTGTTTGTGTGTTTCTTTGTGCACGTGTGTGTGCATGTGTGTGTGTGTGTGTGCGCGCGCATGCTTTGTAGTTTGGTTGACTCTTGGCAACTGCCTGGACACCTTAGTTTTCCTGGTACAATTTCCTAAGTGGTTTACCGTGCCTCCTTCTGGGGCTAAGAGGGAGGTACTGGCCCAAGGTCACCCAGCTGGCTTTTGTGCTCCTAGGATGACCCTAGAACTCACAATTTCCTCATTTCTAGCCTGATACACTACACCACATTAGCTCTTGATTTAAACTGTTGATTTACTTGGGGTGAAAATTAAGGCTAGGAAAAGAGGAACAAGAAGGGGTAGAATATCAGCTAGATGTCAATTTTGTGTTTCCCTCCACAGGCCAACGTTGGTTATAGTTGGCATGGGAGTGGAATGAATCCAGTAATCTCTGCCAAAAAGGCCTCACGATCAGAACAAAGTGAGGGACAGAAATCAAAGCTGTGTCTAAAATGGAAGAGGGCAAAGTTTATGAATGCTCAAAATATATGAAGAGAAAGAAAGGAAGATGAAAGATGAGAAATACATTTTTGGACAGGCTGGATTTGATCTAATCATCCTGATGATAATGAAAACTCGATCAGCTCTCCATTCAAAGGTATGAAGGTGAAATAAAAAATGGTCATATAGTAAGGTGACCAACTTTTTTACAATGAAAAGGAGGACACAAATAAATTGAAGGGAAGAAAAAAAGCCACTTGCGCATGGCGCACTCTTGCGTGTGGCACACTCTTGCACGCCGCGCTCTCTTGCGTGAGGTGCACTCTTGCACACGGTGCACTCTTGCGCGTGGCACACTCTCTCAAAACTATTCTCCTTTGTGGAACACACAGTCACATCTCTCCGCATTGTACCGAGCCTTGACGAATCGTCATGTCAAATACAAATATGTCACATCACATACAACGGATCGGCATCGATCAAATATGGAGATTTACAGATTAGCCTTCAAATATCAAAAAGGAGGACACGTAGAAGGACACTTTTCAAGAGAGGACAGAACTTACAAAAGGAAGACCGTCCTCCCTAAAGGAGGACGGTTGGTCACCTTACATATAGTCCTAAAATTCAATTAAAACAAACCGAATAGTCATAAAGTAACGGAAAAGGCAGTACCAGAAAAGAATACTAGCTACATATGAACAAACATTTTTAACTGAACATGCCAAATATATATACTCAGTGCTAGTCAAGACTTCTATGAGGCAACATAACAGGGAATGGTGATTGTGGATTAACACATATTGTATGCGAGATACTTTGAAAAGAACTTCCACAGCAGATGGTAAGAGGAAGGCAGGCCGAAGTATACAGCACAGGGTACACAGTGTAACTGTAAGAATCAAAGGCAAAATTACATAAGAAAGCTTGGAAATTTTTGCAGGGGTTAGAGAAAATACAAGGAAAAGAAAATAGAATATAGAGTAATGTAGAGCTGACTACTATTTGTGGAAGAGAATAATACATACTTTACTGATGTCAGATTCCGATTTGCTTAAACAAATACTCTGAAGTTCGTGCAGAAAGTCCACTTCACCATCGGAACCAATAGTCAGTCTCTGTTCCAGGTTTAACACATTTAATGGATCATCGTTGGGAGACCTTGGAAAGAAAAACAAAATTATGTTGAAAAATATAGCAGATGACAATCTATAAGATGGAGTTAAGACAATGTTGTTTATCTCTTACAGTTTAATAGAGAAAGTATACACGGAAGCAGGGCAAGATAATTAGATTCATGCAATAAAAAATTCAATCTAGGCCTATTTTTAGTTGGCTGAAAGTATTTCAACTCGTTTTTTCTAAACAGGTTTTAAAATAAAGGGTACCATTTGAAGATAATATGTGTAGCTCCTTGGTGCTGTCTTAGCTTGATTGTTCGCTTGCAAACATTTCATTACTCAGCTAGGTAATATCATCAGTGCTAGTGAGTGCCAGAGAGCAAATCACACACTGTTACCAACTCAGGTAATGAAATGTCTGAAAGCAAACAATGAAACTCAGAGAACACCAAGGACTTTACAAAAATGTTTATAGTGTATAAATAGAGATTTCTTTCAGACAGAAATGAAATATACAATAGCTAATGATCAATCCAAATGGAACATTTTGGGAAAAACGGCTTTCACATACTTTGTTCATATCTAAAACTATCTACTAGGGAAGAAGAAAACAACAACTTGCTACCCTTCCTGGACATCCTGATCAGCAGAAACCACAATGGCAAACTAGAAATGCAAGTCTACAGAAAAAAATCCATGCTAACCAGGTGTTCCACTACCAAAGCAACAATCCAACCTTCTGCAAGAGAAGTGGTGTAAGGATTTTATTCAAACGAGAACAGCAGAAAAAGGAAATGGAGCATCTATACGATACTTTCCAGCAAAATGGATATCCCACGCAACTTTATTAAAAAGTGACTGACCACTCAACCCAATACAGCACAACCAACACAAACCCTAAAAGGAATTACACTGCCACACATCAAGAATATCTCAGAAACCACAAATAGACTATTAACAACACATAGAATCAGTGGAGCCAACTAAAGCCCTTCAAAACATCCTAAGCACACATCAAGACCCAACAACCCAAAAACAAAAAACAGGAGTTATCTGCAACATATAATGTAAGGACTGCAACAACCACTACGTTGGACAAACTGGCAGAAGGCTGGCAGAACGCATCCATGAACACCAACTGGCAAGCAGAAGACAGGACGAAAATTCTTTAATTTCACAACGCATAGAGAGATTAAGACATAGTTTCAATTGAGAAAATGTGATAATCCAAGTTGATTATCATATTGGAATACCATCCAATATGATATTCAGAGTAAACTCTCCACATTTCTTTCACTGATTTGTTTTTAATATTTTGCAATATTTTGGCAATATTAGAAAAAAATTTGTATTTGTAAAAGGCCTAGAGAACATGGTTTTCATTACAAAATCCAGCCATCATATTAAAATTGTGTAAGATGTATTGACTGCTATAATTTCTGTGCAATAATGGAGACACATATACTAGGTGACAAGTATGATGTATTGATTGATTTGATGGCTACAAAATTGTATTCTGAAATCTCCTTGAGAAGGGGCCAGACATCACATGCAAACACAGAACTTACTTTTTTTCTAAGGAAGACACCTTATTCCCATTTTCCTTCAATATATTATTTGATTTAATACCTATGGGAGAGAAAGGACCGTAAGTCCATCTTTTTTTCCATCTTGCAACTATTCCTGGACAAGTGTGAAAATTTATATTCCAAAATTGCTTAATGGATTTAAACACGGTTGATTAAAAAAGGTAAAAAAATGAAAGCCCTTGACTGTTTTTTTTTTTAAATGCCAATAAGGGGTTTTCAAGTGTCCAAATAAATCATCCCTGTTGCTTCCCAATTTCCACCAGTGTTTTACCTTCTGCCCCTCCCTCTGGCTTACTCCAGGACTGGGCTGATGAGTGGAGTGACTTCTTACGTGGACTTGTGTTTGTTTTTTTCCAAGCAACATTTTCTCCTTTTTTCTTGGGGCAATTCTTGTAGTTTGTCACCATAGAGAGAGGAAAGTTTCCTCCCTTAAAATCTGCAAGGTACAGCTCCATTTCTGTAATGATGGAAATGAAAGAAGCAGGCGACAATATAGCGGTCCAACGTGGTTGCCAAAGTATTAAGGAAGTGCAGGGCAAGTTTGTCAAGGTATTAAATCTTTCGTTTAAAAGAATATTTTTTCCCACTGAGTTTCATTCTGACCTTATTTTCACTCTAAGCTCATGATCCCAGGAATTAACAAACAAACAAAAAAAGCTTATGCAAAGAAAACTAAAAGATCACAACAGCAAAAGTAAATGTTCCAGAGACTTACACAATGACCACAGCTTACCTGATCTGGGAAGAGGGCATCCGTGCAGAACTGCTTTATTTAACAAGATGCTGAGTGCAGCTTTTACTACTGCCTGCTGCCCTTGGCTTGGACATTTTTTGACTGCCATTTGTCCAGATGTGGATGATCTTTTCAGAGAAGCCCTGGAGAGAATTGCTTCTTGGACTCTGGGAGCAATAATGGCATTCCACAATTTTGACATCCACCTTGAAGTAGAAGGAAAAAAGAAATAGGGTGAAGAGATTAACTATCACGTCCATACACTCCATACAATATAAAGGAAAGGGTAAGGCTAACACAGATCTAACTACCAGTCTGCTATTCAAGTTACAAATGGTTTTATCTACAGTAGTCCATTCAATGTGGTAGCATGTCCATTTTGTTATTCTTCTCAATAAGAGTGATATTCACTAAAAAAAAAAAAGTACTCAAAGAAGCAGCATCATTGTGACAAAATTTTAGTTGAAGTTTGGGCTTATAAATCAGCATCAAAATGCTACCTGACTCAAAGCACTGATTTTCTTCAAACTATTAAAAAAACTAGTTGTCCAAAGCTGTTGAGGGGGAAGGGAACTCTGACATTGAATTGGCACAAAAAGGCACTGACTGTAAAACCAATGGATTATAGAAAAGGAATATTTTTTTAAAAAAAAATTTGAATTATAGTCCAACTTTTATTCGGAATGAATGAAGGCAAATACAGGTAGTCCTTGACTTACAGCAGTTCATTTAGTGACCATTCAAAGTTACAATGGCCCTGGACAAAGTTTTTCACATTAATAACTGTTACAGCACCCCCAGGGTCAAAATTCTCCGGGCATGTATCTCCGACTGTTGCAGTGGCCTGGGGTCATGTCACCTTTTGCAACCTTTCTGATAAGCAAAGTCCATGTAAAAGTCAGATTCGCTTAACAACCAAGTTACTAATTTAATTGCAGTGATTCCACTTAACAACTGCGGCAAGAAATGTTGTAAAATGAGGCAAAACTTCAGAACATAAATTGGTGGCCATCCATCGAGGACTACCTGTATGTGTGTCCCAGGATAATATTGCAGGATCCAATCTGGGTTTGTCACCAGGACTAGAGGTTGAGTCTTCTGAGCTTTCGGTCTCATGTTGGAATCCATCCTCAGGGGACTTTCTCTCCACCAAAAGTTGCCTGAGAATGGGCTCCAGCACGAGTCCTAAAGCTCTGAATACTAAACCTCTGGTCCATGTGACTGACCCTGATTGGATACTTTATCCAATAGTTCACAGACAGTATTCCATTCTTTTTTCCCTCCTGTAATAATTCATGGGTGAAATAGGTAGGCAGGTTAAAAAAAGAATAATTGGTCATGGTAAATCGGAGAATTTCGACGGTGAAGATAGAATCTTTATTTGGGTCCTCCCATGTTTATTATTCCACTATACCCCCCAAAAGCCCTAACCCCCAAAATAAGCCCTACTTAAAAGCCTACGCAGCCGGACATACCATCTGGTCAGGGTGCTGTGGCCATGAGGCGAGGTGAGGTGGTGGAGAAGCTGCCCCCCACCCCGCCTCCTGCACTGGCTTACCTCAGGACCCCGGCAGCCAGGCCATCCGCGCTTGCTTCATAGCAGCACCACCAGCTGCCATGTGCAGAAGGAGCCCACGCGGCTGCCAGCCCACTTCTTCTTCTTGCTCGCAGCCACGACAGAGCAGGAGGCCAAGCAGTGTGCTGGTGCCCTGGCTACAAAGTTGAGGCAGGTGTCGCGGTGTGGATGGCCTGGCTGTGGGGGCCCCTGAGGTAAGCCAGTGCAGCTCTTTTCACTTCGCCTCACGACCACAGCACCAGCGTTGTCACTCAGCCTCCTCACCATTGCAGCTGTAAGCATGCAGAAGAAGAGGGCTGGCGGCGACACAGCATCCTGCTGGATGGGGCTGCTGAAACCACCGCCACAAGGTGAGGCGGGTATTGGGGCATGGGTGGCCTGGCTGTAGGTAAGCCAGGGCAGGGTGCATGGGGCAGCTCCACCACCACCAACCCCCGCCTTGCAGCAGGGGCACTGGCACACCACGTAGCCTCTTGCTCCACTGCAAGCAAGCAGAACTGGGCCTCCATACATGGGGAAAAAAATAAGACACCCCTTGAAAATAAGACACAGTGCTTATTTGGGGGACCAAAAGAAAATAAGACCTGGTCTAGCATTAATGTGCTGGTGCCCGTGTTTTCCCGAAAATAAGACCCAGCCTTACTTTTGTGGAAATACAGGTACCAGCACATTAATGCTAGTATAGTGTCACTGGTATATTATAACAATCATTATACAATACTATGATTAAGCTTATGGCATAAATTTGTAGATATGAATATATGGGAAGGAGATGAGATCTACTCAGAAAAGATTTGTCCCAGAAGATTTCAGCATATGCAGCAGGTATTAAAGTACGAGAAAGCAGAGTTCAAAGAAGATGAAAATAACGGTCTTTAGAACAAGAGATTACTCCCAAATAAAAGAGAGGAAGTTTCAACCTGAACCATGATAAAGGCTAATCATTTATCAGCGTCAGAACTGCCATCTAAACAAGTTAATATATTCTAATACAAACAAAACATTCATCTTGTTTCTCTTTGGGGAATTATTTAAAAAAAAAAAGAAATATTTAAAAATAACTTTCAAAACTAGAAAGGTCGGTCGGTTATAACCTCCTAAAGATGTAGAACAGGGATGTCAAACTCATGTTGTCACAGCGGTGTCATGTGACACATCAGACTTTTCCCCCCTTTGCTAAACCAGACGTGGGCGTGGCCAGTGCGTGATGCATCCAGCCAGCGGGTCGGGACTTTGACAGCCCGTATCTAGAATGAAAGTAGCAGTCAAAAGCTTTTCATTGCTTAAATACCGGTAAAGATACCTCTTGTTATGGTTCGCACTTTCCTACTAACGCTGGCCAGCTCTTGCATTTGGGATTTCTTAGAAATGTGAGTCCTCCCCCTTTTTTGGGGGAGGGGGAGAGGGAAGAGGGATATCAAAGGATGTCCTTATCAAAGGATTTCATTTAAAATTAGGGAGAGGTACTAAGTTTGTTCTGTAGGTTGAATTTGAACAAATCTGCCTTCCCTACCTCATTTCCATTTCTTTTTTCTTCTTTCTTCATATTTAATTCACGAATAGGACAAATTAAAGAGAAGAGTTAAACTGAAAACTGTACTTCCTGCATTTAATTTCCCTCTAACCTCAGTGTTTATAATTCCCTATTTCATAACTAAGCTTGTGGATCATTATAACAGCTTGGACTAAAATATTTATAATACCTTGGACCAAAATATTTTACCTTTAACGAAGTGCACTGCTGAAAGCTTGTGCTGTGATAGATTTACTGGTCTTAACAATACTATAGGCCTTCTTCTGACAAGATAGAGGCAAGTGATTACATTAACCATCCCTGTAAGAAAGCTCTTTTTGGCTGTGTTTCAAAACATTCCTTATGACCAGCTTATAAATTGAAATTGAAAAAAAAAAATCTGAATTAAAGCCAAAAAGAGAAGCATTGGTGTATTAGAACTTAAGAAGCAGCATGGCAGTAAGGAAATAGGAATATATCTTTAATATCATCACCCACATTTTGTTGTTCTTCAGTCTGTTCAACACACACACACACACACACACACACACACACACACACACACACACATTTTCCCCCTCCCATGGAAAAGATGACTATTTCTTCCTATGAAAATCCAAGCACAGTATATCAGCAATCTTTGAAGCAAAATTTCCCAAAAGATCCATCCTTATCCCAAATGTAAAGGCTGACAATTGAGGCGGACAGAGAGGGTTCGGATAACAGCCAGCTATACGCTAGACAGTTCAGCTTTTTAAACTGTTGGGAAGCCTTAAAAGCAGTGTTAAATATGAGTGATGGATGGCCCAAAATAAGCAGGACTTTCTCACTATTACTACTATCCATCTTACTAATGGAAAGGCAGGAGTGCCCAACACTTTGGAGCAAAGGACCAGAACTCATCTCTGATGAACAAGGTCAGGCAAAACCTAGAATTTGATTTAACGTAATTAAACATTTCAGCATGATTACTTCCTAGTATTTTTTTTCTTTCCCTTTGAGAATATTAAAAAGTAACAGCTTAAGAAACATCTGTCCTCTCAGAAATTTAGTTAAGCTTATCTCAGCCCCACCCATTTGATCCAGTCTGGCACAGTGATCCTAGGTGGGTTTTGTTTTTATCAACCTTAGTCAATATTTTAATATGTCTAATAATTTTGATGTATTGTAACTGCATTGTAAGGTGCTTAGAGTCATGTGATGGAAACAGCACAGAAGTAATGGTAATCAATAACATTTTACTTAAGGTTGTTAAATGTTTTAAAAATTATAAACTGTTATAATGAACTTAATATTTTGGGATTGTTTGTAAGAATAAACACGTTGGGGTACAAATAAATGATAAAATTCAGCAGCAAGTATTAGATGACTTCTGGATTATGAGATTTATTAGATAGATATAGCTCTGGGATCACAGACCCTGAACTCTGCCTCAAAGGTTTTAAAAAACTCTCTAATAGAAAGCTAAGATTTCTGGTTTGCTGAATTTTGTTTAAAGACCCTCTATCTGCATTTGCACAAACCTCAAAAACTAATAAATATATATTCATCAATGATAAAAGTTTTTTCAAAGGTCTTTATATTTTGTGGGGGTTCCCTATATCTCCATCTCATCTCATCTCCTCTTGTCTCTTCTGGTCTCATCTCATCATCTTATCTTTCCTTATCTTAAATTTCCTTATCTTTTACACATCCTGTCAATGTATACTAAATGATACCCTTAAAAATATATGTTGCTGATGAATATACTTTAATAATATTTAGTGACAAATATCAGTTAGTTAGTTAATTTTTGATCCACTCTTGATTGTTGGTGACTTCCTGGACAAGTCTATGCAAATTTATGCGGGGGGGGGGGCTTTCGAGAACCTCAAGATGTACGAAGGTCTTGCCCGAGCCCCCCAGTCTGACGCATCAGCTGGATCCAGCCTCAGTGACTGATGGTATGGCCACATTCCCCTCAGCATGCAACGGTGGGACTGGATCTGCATCAGCAGCGGCTTCTGCAGCCCTGGCACCTGGGTGGGGCAGACTAGTGTGGCCCTCCTGTAAGACTAACGTCAGCAAGGAAAAGACCCCTACCGCTCTTTGATGAAGAAAACCTTCAGACATTGTGGTTCTTCCTGGCCCAGGTTTGGACCTATATGCAAGAATATTATCCTGAAATAGCTATGGAAGCTGGCAAGGTAAGATGTGTCACCCTCGCCCTGGAAGGGACTGCAGAGAGGTGGATGGTCACCCTTCATAATGATGAGGCCTTGGAGCTGAGAAACTTCAACGGCTTCATGGCAATGCTGCATAAACATTTTGAGGACCCCTTCGCTGTCTGTAAAGTCAAGGACCGCATCAGAACCATTAGTCGGGGCTGGAGGAGCATGGCTTGAGTACACACAGGACTTCTGTGACCTGGCCTGCTGCAGGCTCAACAACCGGCCACAAGACATTCTGATCACTGTTTGAAAGATGGGATAGTCTATGAAGTCTACAACACCTGCGGGTATGTCCTGGCTGAGGAAGTAGAAATGGACCTTGCCCCAAACAAGCATCGCCCATGGAAGGGATGGCGAAAATCCTTCCTGGAGAAGAAGGACACCTCAAAAGTACAGATGGGTACCCAGTGCCCTCAGTGACACTCCAGAGGTTGCTTCTAGGGCAGGAAGGAGGGGCAGCAGGCTAGAAAATGACCCCAGGACCCACCAAAATGTCTGCCAAGCCAGACCCAAGCACCTGTGAGACAGCCCTCAAAGAAATCAAGGTTGTAGAGTTGACATCTATCCCCCAGGGAAGAAAGAAGGAAGGAAGGAAATGTGTAGGTTGAATGCAATCGTTATTTTTAGGGAGGTAGGAAAAGAGTGAGGGAAGTTCATTGACTTCAGAGCTTATTGTTGACTCAAACAAAAGAGAGTTTAAAAATGGCAGCTCCTGAACAGCGGGAAACACAGCAGGCATCCCAGGATGCATTGGCTTCACAGGGCAGGAACCAGTCAATAGAAGCAAAGGGAGGGGGGAGGGGCAGCTAATCTGAGTTGGTGATGTCACTCGACTGAAAGGAATGTAGCAGCATTTTTGCAAAACTTTGGCAAATAATCTATTGGCAATGACTGGGAATGAGTAAGGGACATCCTTTTGCACGCTCAGGAAGCAGTAAGTAGCCCATAGTTGTGATGGAGTGAGTAGAAAGAGTGAATCTGCGCTTATTGTCTGGTAAGTGAATACATAGGGTTGGCAACAGAACAGAACAGAATTTGGTACTTTGTATGCACTTAGTAGATATAAGTCCCAATGAATTCTCCTTGTAGAATAGGAATGCCCAGTTCTATGGGATTTATATTTCAGGGAATATGCCTAAGATGGTTCTTCAACATTTACTATTACCAAATATTTCTACCTGTGCAGAAGTTATATATTAACCAGGTTAATGATTGGGCAAAGAGTGATTAATTGGAAGGCTGGAACATACTGGAGATGGAAATATATTTAAAGGATGGGATGGCATTAATAAGAATTATATAAAAGACCTACTTTACTGTTACATGATTGTGACCAGGCATCACCGGACAAGAAAGAAAATGACTAGGCCCAACAAGAGCTTCGGGTGCACCAAGACGTGACAAACATGAGTTCAGTTGATCCCACACTGTAAGAATCCACTCAACCATCTTGCATACAGGATCACAGGGAGGTGGCATTTGTCCCCTGAACTGCATAGAATAGAACAAATGATTACTTTTTAATGATACTCTTATGTTTAAAGAAAGTAAGCAATTTCCAGAGTTGTACATTATGAATCACAGGAAATAACAATTTTTAAAAACAGATTTTGGGAGCAGGTTAACATGTGGGAATTTACTGTTTGATAATTAGCTTCAAGTTGTGATTACCAGTATAAACGTCTTCCTTTAAGTGTGTTACAAATACTGTATTTATCCCAAAGAAAAATGACTCTAAATGATTTGCTCTTGCCCCCCCAATGCAGAAAAATATGACACAGACTTTAAAACTCAAACATAAAGTACTGTTTCTCAATTCTACTTTATAACCAAAGGTAACATAATCCTCCTTTCAGAAATTCTTTCTTTCAAACTATTTATTTCATGAATAATTAATTTTGCTGATTTAAACAATAATAATTCCATCTTGCTCATCCTTGTATTTTTGTTGTGTTGCTTCTACTATTATTAGCTTTGATTTCTAATTATGTTTACCATGGATTAATTATCTGAACAGTTGTTGTATTGCTGTAAACTGCAATGAGTGTTTTTACTTGATGAATGAATATTAGACAATTCCTTCCTTCTCCCCTAGCTCCCTCTGAATAAGTGAGTTGTAGTTCACAAAAACCTACTCTAGTTTACTCCACTCTACTCCTCTCCCCCCTCCTCTTCACTCCTCTCTCCTTTCCATTCCACTCCACTCCATTCTTTGCCACCTATCTCGCTGTGGGGCTACCCTGGGCAGCTAGAATTTTCTTGGAATGTATTACTCGATAAAGAGGTTATCAGACGTCTTCTGATTTTTGGCTGCTGTAGAGTAATACAGCTCTCCTTCTGCCGTTTGTATCGGTATGTTCTCAAAAAGGAAGTCCTCAGGTAATGGTAACTGGATTCACAATCGATATACTACTAATACTCTTACGTCTGCATTCTTTAACTGGGTGAAACGGGCATCAGAGACCAAACACCTTTCCAGTTGCCTTGCAAAGGGCCAGCGGCTGCCTCAGCTGGGTGTGCCTCATCAGCAGTGGAAGATAGCAAAGTTCAGCTTAGAGCAACAAGTGTGGCAGATATAGAGTAGAGTGCATTCTGGTCAAAAAGGCAGAGATAGGGGACAAAGGCAGGTGGAAGAATTTGCAGCACACATTGCCATTGTAAATATGGGCAGGCTACCAAGTGCTTTGAGTTTTGATTGTGTGACTATAACTTTGAAGACTGGCCTTAACTACCCTTCATTCCGTGTCCTCGTAACTTCAAGCAGTTTCACATTGTTCAGCAAGGTCTATCTGCATTGATATGTATATAGCTGAAACTATGTGTTGTTGGTTCTGCCAATGATAATAAATGAAGAACTGGACAAGCTCTATGAGAATGAGCAAAATATTTGCAAAGACAGATTCTTACAGATTACAGTGGGAGTTTCCATCCCACTGGACTGGATCCAGAAACAGCACAGTCTAATAAACACACCCTTGTCAATATCCTATGAAACTGTTGTGCTAAATTTCCACGGAATCATTTACAGAAATGTTTGCTACACAGATTTTCCGCAACTGACCTGCAGTCACAAGAGGATATAATATCACACAAATGATCACTTGCAGAATGTGCTGTTTAAAGTAAACCATCTTGCAGAGATGATCTTGGGGCAAGTGACGGATGTACATCATGATTTGTGCAAAAATAAAAGGCACGTGGGAGAGAAACATTTTTCCCAATGACTCTTTTGTCTATTCACACCATTACAATGTTGTTAGGAAAAATAGTTAATTTAATGATGTAGAAAATTCTCAGACATTCACATGTTGAGTTGTAAATTTATTGGCTCAGATCACAAATGAGCTTGGTGCAGAGTTAGCCCAAATGGGAATGAGAGCAACTTTCAGATAGGATAGATATGGTTTAATGCAAAATGAGGGGGCAGGGAATCCAGCCTTTTAATTAAGAAGGTGGGATTGACTCAGTATAATGGGGGAATGGAGCTACTTATGTACATTTGGCTCAATTGTTGAGAATTCTCAATTTTTAAAAGTATACAAGTCCATAGCATTTTTTTCTAAGAAGAAATGTGAACTTGTAAGTATCACTAACAAAAGATTCTAGACCATTGCTTTCTGAAGGCCTTCTCCAAATATCCTTCTCCAAGGATATATGAATTGGCGCTGAGAAGTAGGACCAGTTGTAGCATGTCAGGGAGGGTCAACTACCAGGTTTCTAGCACTCTGAACTACTGACATTGGCCTTCCTAACCTCTAGGCGTTTCTAAATTTCTCATAGTGATTGATGCTACTCCTATTAGTGTTCTTGAGAGTACCATCAATCGAAGACAGTTACCAGGCACCATTAATCAAAGCTTCCCTCAAACAGTCCTGCTAAGACATATTTTTATAGTGATAAAGGCAAATCAATGTGAAGGATATAAAAGCTCAATAAATAGAATTCTGCAGCTTAGATCTCAGTTTTGCATGAGCCAATCCATGATTATCAATAAAGAATTAAATTTCTTCCTCTGCACCTTCTGGTGACATCTCCCTATAATAATTTAAGTGTAATTTGATTAGCTTGTACATAAAAGCACTATTACTTTTAGGGTAAATAATCTTATGTCTCTTACAAAACAAACATCCTCTTAAATCTGTAACACTGTTAATAAGCTGCCAGAAACACACATTTTCACATGCTATCAGCCAAGTGCTGTTAACAACTTAAAATTATTCATTCAGTTTTGAATGTGCTGCCTTGTGAATCTGCTGCCGTGATGGGCACATGCATATATATACATGTCTAATTTGGCTCATCTTAATGATGACATTTGTACAAAATCAAGAGCACTTCAGAGGTGTAATAGAGATAGAAACAAAGTCCAAAATGTGGAAGAAGTTGACATAAGTATTCAGTTAAGGCAATATATTATAAGGTAATATTGCAGATTTAAGTTAAACTGTACCTAAAGTCTTGATATTCCCAGAGCGCTTAAGGCTCCTATTGGGGCTAAACATCTTACAGATTATAAAGGCTTTGGGTATGGCTGTAAATTTATTACAGAATACAGCTACCTGTACTGTAAAAAGAAATATATGAATAGCATTTAGAGATTCTTCTAGCTCCTCTACCTAGACATTCCTGGAATGCCATTGACTATGCTAGTTTTGGAAAACATCTAGTTTGGTCTGCATTTTCTGACTCAAAAGTTGGGGTTTATCCAAGAAAACTCTTATCTCCTCTTTAGTTATCCTTTATCCCTTGTTCGATTATCTGAGTATGACTACTTCAAAGAAAGGGACCCCTTTTCCATTGCTGGCACACGGTTCTACTGTGTGAAAGGTTGGAGGATTGTTGTTAATCAAACTGGAGAAAGTGAAGAACAAACTGGCTTGTTTTTGGCTTAGGATCAACTACAAGACCATGAAACTACCGTAGCATTGCTATCCTTGTCCCACATTTGAAGCGAGCGTTGTGATGCTCCAACGTTTTTAAATCTTAAATTTACATTAAGATGTTTTTTTTCCCCTCCACATTCTGCCAGAAACTGAATTGAGAACCAGGAAATTTCAGCTTCAGTCTCAAACTGCCAATTATTGCAATGACTCATACTGAGCCTACTTTATACAGGCTATTGTAGTGATTATTGTAATAATATGTGGGCTCTGAACATTCCAAAGTGGAAAATGTAAGTGTTCTAATCGCAGTAAGCTTAGCTTCCTTTTTAAAATAGCAAATCACAAACTGATGAGTAACTTTTCAGTTGCAGTGAAGGAACCATCTTGGGGTTGCCATGTATTAATGTCCTTCTTAATCGCTGTAAACCAGACATGGCTTCTTTTGAGGAACACGTCTGATAAATAGTGCAGATCGAAGAGCACTAGGAATTGGCATTCTCACTCTCTCCATTAAGTAGCAATATTTATGACTACACTTTGAAGAGAAGATGATGTGCCATCTCTCACTGGCTAGACTTGAGGATTGGAACTCGCCTTATTAGCAAAAATTCTGCAGTCACAGCAAAAAACCTACTGTGGTGGCTCAACTCTGAACTACACATATTCTCTTCTATTGCAAAAACCAAAAACCCATACTTCACCTCAGTAGCTTTTGAGTAACATGCCCAAAGACAATCTTTTATTCTGTGGTTTGACTATGAATCAGGATAAAAAAATAAGCTAGCATGGAATTTTTTTTTTAAAAGCAGCAAGAACTTCATTGGAAACAATTCAATAATACAGTAAGTGTCAGCTTAACATAGCTTGACAACCTCACTGATGAACCATAATCTGATATTAGTCTGCAGCTATGTTATTAAAAAATGACAAAGCACGGTGTACCAGTCTGCCTCTGGATTCTAGAAAATTACCAGCTGTTGATAGTGATGACTCCTAAAATTTATCCATAAAAAAGTTTATTTCTGCATCAGCTTGACATAAAGTGAGGCTGACTTTAATAATCGCATGAAATATATTCGGTTGTGGGACAACCGTCTCAAACTTAAACATGTCAGATTCCTACCTTGCTTAAAACCTTCCTTCGCAAGAATTTCCGCAGAAGGCCATGGATTGGTTCTCCATCCCATCTTAGCTGAACCCAGAGGAAATGTTGCTGAACCATCAAGTCCGAGCCCTGAAGCCGTGATTTTGCAAGGGTCCCCATAAGGAAACAATTCTCGTGGAAGTAATACGCATGTGATACTCCATTGGCTGAAATAATTTTAAAATATAAGTCTGGTATAAAGAATCACAATCCAAATATAAATCAATTCAATGAGTTAAAAATCACTCTAGGAAGAAGACGGAAATAAATAAGAATCCTATTCTTTTAATCTTTCTTTTGTCTTCAGTTCCTGATTACAACCAATCCAAAGGAAATAATGCATTTTATACCTTTTTTTACAGTGTAGAGGTTATCCAAGCCGCGATTTTCAAGAGGTTGAAGGAAGTCCCCGAGTAATTCTGATAAGGAGGCTTTTTCTAAATTTTCTAAAATGATGATGATTCTGTTACTTATGGAAGGCTGTTTCACTGGAATCAAGCAACCTGGAAATATACAGCGTTTATTGGGTCTGGCCAAAGAAAGTCCATTTCACAAGTCTAGAAGGTATTCTTATTCTGTTTGATGGGGGAACGGAACGACCTGAATTACCAAAAGTGAAGAGCTGGTATCTATTTAATCGTGAGTAAAAAAAAAAAGGGAAGGAAAGATGACTGCTCTAAAGCAGAGGTGTCAAACTTGATTTCATCGAGGGGCGCATCAGGGTTGTGTTTGATCTCAAGGGGGTGGGTGGGGGTGGCCAGGATGGGGGTGGCCAGCTCAATGTCACTCATCTGAGGGGTGCCTGTGGTTGCCCAAGCGCTCTGCCAGCGAAAACGGACTCCCAAGCTCCGTTTACACCTTCCACAGCCTCCTGCAACCCTCTGCCAGCGAAAACGGAGCTCAGGGGCCCGTTTTTTGCTGGCAAAAGCACCGCGAGCCGGTCCTTTGCTGTTTCCAGGGAGATCCCCCATGGGCCAGATCTAAGTACCCCGTGGCCTAGATCCAGCCCCCGGGCCTTGATTTGACACCCCTGCTCTAAAGATAGCACAACGAACAAAATTATATGGTTGCCCATACGCTGAAAAAGTCTGTTATTCTAATTATAACGAATCACCAGCAGAAAAAGATACACACAGAGGTGTGGTGGGTTCTCCAATGAGAGTGGAGGGAGGAATAGAAAACACTGGTAAGGTTGGAGTCCTTCCAGGGAATGAAGTGACAGGAGTCCAGACTCCACCCCCTAGCCCCATGACAAATCCTGAAGCCTTTATCTGGATGTTTCCAAGGAAATATACTCAGTCTGCTGAGATTCTTGTAAATAGGAAGGCAACAATAAAGAAGCAACCCTGATCAGCTCACGGTGATCCCTTGCATCTGACATCAATCTGGTGAGACTGACTGTATACTCTTAGTAACAGTCAGTTCTTGGGGGGGGGGGAGGAGGTCTGGACTCCCTTGCTTCATTCCCTACAAGGACTCCAAGCTCTTCAGTCTTTTCATCCCCCCCCTCCACTCTAGCTGGGTATTCCATCACAAGGGGACTCCAAATGTTAATGTCCATATCATATTAATAGATCAATAAAAAACTAAACTATTTCCAACATTGTACTCTTTATAACAGTTAATGAATGACATTTAATGAGTATCCACGGAAAAGCACTAATAGTTCTCATTGTGCCTGTCTCTCTCTCTCTCTCTCTTTTTAATTTTGATAAAAGCATTGCTTTATAATGTAATCAATTTCTGTTGGAAATAAGTCCCGTTGTGTTGAATGGAATGTACTTTCATATAATTACTTGTTTTTACTTTAGACTTTAGATAACTCAGAGATTTTCTGAATTAAAAAGTAGCTTTGCCAATGAAAGCATCAATAAGTGTATGGCTTAAAGTCAGAAATAATTCATACCACTGTTGATGAATACTTCTGCAAGTTGCTTCTTGGATAAATCAGCATCTATCTTCACTTTGACTATATCACAGCAGAATCCTGCAGCCAGTTGCTTGTGCTACGTCAAAAATTTACAAATTTAATAAAGAATAATAGTATGTCCTTTCATTTTTCCAAATGCTGTGCAGTTTTATCCTTTTACCTTTAGACATAGGGCTATCTGATAAGCCACGTAGTCTTGTAAACTTCCTTCTGGACCATGAAAGATAATATTACGATACTGTTCCACCTAGAGAGAAACACAATAATATGTACAATACGCAATTCAAAGAGGTGGTATTTTGGGCAGGTCTGTTTCAAAATTAATAAACACACAGACACAGGCACACACAGGTAGACACACATATTGTTCTATGGGGTAAATGTGTATGTACATACTCAAAAGTAGAGTTCAGTTGGATTTATTACCAGGAAAGTAAGAATAGGATTCCAGTATTTAACAAACCCCTTCCTTTCCTTTCCTTTTATATTGAATAATGGTGCTCTACAAACCATCTGGTAGGTGGATTCCTTATGTTTAGCTAGCTTTCATGCTAAGACTAAATAGATGGCATTCATCTTTTGTTTTTCATGAATGTTGGTAGGAAACAGCTTCTTAATTTTTAGCAAAATAACTTTCCTGTAACATCAGAAATTGAGCACTAGACAAAATAACAGTCAGTGTGCCTAAACAGGTCAATTCCTTTAGTTGTAGAGCCAAGAATACAAAGCTGATTAGATTTTAAGAATATGTTAGAGGAGATTCAGCCTGATTGGAAGCCTAACATTATTATTTTTTACTGGGAAGCTCTAGAAACAAGGAATCTATCAGTAAAATTTTAAGTTATCACACTCCCATGACATACCCTTACATACCCTTTCAAGCCAACAGAACTATCAAAATGGAGAATGACTACAGGTACACTTAGAGCTGGGACATTTTGAATTAAATTGCTGAACTACCCCCCACCCCACCCCAAACTGCAGCTGTGTCAGGAGCCCTGAAGAACTTCTAGATTGAAAGGACTGAATGGTGACATCACTGCTGCCATCACTTCACATCCCTATTAAGGTGCTCCCTTAAGTTGCAGGCATTTTATCAACTTGCAGTTGCTTGCTTTTGGACTGTTGGGTTAGCAGGAACTGGAGCATGTAACAGGAGCTCACCTGGTCCCATGGTAGCAACTAAGTGAAATGTGAGCCTGACAATCATCAGCCTGGTGCCCTAACCCCGTGAGCCACTTCGCTCTCTGCAAGTGCCAGAATTCCTGTCTTACAGGTGTCGTGAGCGTTATGATTTCGTATCTTGCAGCAGAACATGGGGACAGCTGATATATGTTGTTTCCTCATTAAAGCACCTTGAATATACCTGAATATAAACCGTACTAGATCACCAGTCTTGGTGATCTTAGAGATAAGTGTTTAGGGATAGGGATAGTTAATGTTTTGATTCACACACAGGAAGCAAGCAATATAAAGTCAAATGTCCAGGAAAAAGTTTCTGCTTCTCCTGAACGACTCTTTTCACAATTTATTCCAAGCAATGAAATGATTAATTGATTATGTGCATCAACTTCTAGTGACCACATATATATATAGATTTTCTTCAAGACAACTGAATGGAACCAGGGGGGAAAATAAAAAATTTCATAGGCAAAGGGAGAGAAGTAGACACAACCTTCCAACCTCAAAATAATGTCACATATTCCAGTTACAAGTTGACACACAGTTATTCAAATAGTTAAAGCTGTAATATAATTTGGCAATTATTTTTTTGTCACAAACAATCTGCTTCTTAATATTATAAATCAGGGGTGGACAAAGTATCATCCTTTACAAGCTGTGGGCTTCAACTTTAGTATTCTTGAGCCGTTCCTGATCCTCTTTTTCTCATTTATGTCAGGGAGTCCTGACAGGAGTAGATATCCATAGACCTTTCCCCAAACGCTTAGGTAGGAAATAAAGAGTATTTTATAGGATTTTATTTCAGCGTAGTTATAGAAGTGGTGAGGCGGAAAGAAATATAATATTTTTAGAAAAAATTAAGCATCTTCATACCAGCCTGAGATAATTCTGTAAAGTCTGAAGATGGATCATCGATGCATAAGTCACACTGTGCAGACATCCTTCTTGGGGACCTAGAATAGGAGAAAGAGTAATGAGTACAATTCCAAGTTAAGGAGGGGCTAAGTCCGTGATGGTGAACATAGGGCACACCTGCCGGAAGTGGCACACAGAGCCGTCTCTCCTCGGGCATGCCAGCTGTCTCCCATTGCTCTTCTAGGTTCCAACACATGCATGCACATTGGCCAGCTGGTCTTCACATGCACAGGAGCACTGGAAAACCAGAAGAACAGCTCCCTGATGCACTGGTCTTCACATGTGCATTTGCATTAGAAACCAGAAGACCAGATGGCCAGTGCGCATGTGCGCTCCAGGAAGCTGAGTTTCCAGGTTCTGGCGCTTCCGTGCAGCGCACCGGGAAACTGCTCTCCCAGTTTCTGGCACGCATGCGCTCCCATTTTGCCACCACTGGCCTAAGTATTAAATTACACACTAACATTAATTTAACTAAGCATTAAATTAACATTCACCTGCACCTATAGTGTTTATTAAATTAATTAATGCGAACTGCCTTGAAAAAATCTCTGTGAGTTATTCTACCTATATTGGATAAAAATGAAAAACAAGAAAATTCTATGCATGCTTTCGGCAGCATTCTGGAAAATTCAAACCTCTTTAGATACATTACACAATTATAATAATTATAGTATCTGTAATGTACGACAGAACTGTTGTTTCAAGGTGGTGAGGCTGAGAATAGAAAAGCCACCAGAATGATGATAGTGGGAATAAAACCTTCTTATTGCATATTTTTCATTTCTATAAGAGAAAAATATAAAATTGTAGCTCAATACCAATTACTGCAAATAATTTGCATATGATGTGTATTAAGCTAAGAAAGAATTATCTAGAAAGATGTTTAAAAATTAGCTGTTCTAGCTGAACTTCACATTTTAATTGTGAACATATTCGAGGAAATGGATTCAACTTTAAAAATTAAAAAAAGAATATATTGAAGATGAACAATCCTATAATTTTTCATTAAAATGTTCGTGTAATATTTGATGCCAGACAAAAATAAATGAATTTACCAAGTAAAGATATGAGGACGTGTTCCACCTCATTGCTTCTCAAAAATTCCCAAGGTGGCTGGGGAAAGGTCTGACCTACCGACCATGAAACATTACCTGAGAAAGAAAGAAAGTTCAGAGACACACCCAGAGCACGTGATAGCTCTATTATGATGCAATTTATATAATACAACACACATTTTTATATTTGCCACAGTGATTACAGTACAACTCATGTGGGGAACTGAACAGTCCATTAGTTTCCGCATATTTGAAAACTGAAATAAAGGTAAGTAAAGAAACTTCACTGTCCTTTCCATATGTAATTCAAAGCCCAGGTATCACTTCTATTACTTCAAGAAATGTTTTAGATTAATGCACACCTTTTTCTCTTTCACTGAGGTAAAAAAATAGAGCCAGCTTGGTCTATGGTTAAGGCACCAGGCTACAAAGCTGGAGACCTTGAGTTCTAGTCCTGCCTTCACCATGAAAGTCAGCTGGGTGACTTTGGGCCTCTCTCTCTCTCTCCCTCTCTCAGCCGAACCCAACTCACGGAGTTGTTGTGGGAAAAATAAGAGGAGGAAGGTGTGTTGGATGTATTAATCATTTTTTGTTGTTTGTAAAAAGAATAAAGATGGGATAAAACTAAGAAAATAAACGATGACTCCATTCCAATCCCTAATTCGTCCTGGTATGCTCACCAGGAATCATAGTTTCAAATTAATTCACAATTAAACCAATAAACCAGATTATAAGGGGGGGAGGGGAGAGAATGAATTATCACACATCAGGATACATTAAAATGTGGTGCACTGAATAAATCACAGTTGGTTTCATATATCACACTAAAACATGAATCGTGCTTTAGAAATCAATGACTGGGTTAATACAAGACAGTAAGTTAAAAAAAGCCAAATATCAACATTACAGCTGAATGTGATGTTATATTATAGGTTTAGATGCAGGAAATAATAGAGAAGTTTTCCTTGATTTCTTTGGTGAGTGTTAAATCTGAAGACAGACTTTATATTTTACCAGCTTCTTATAACTGGCTTAGCTTTATTCAAGGTAGTTTTTACATGTGAAAGATCTGCGAAACACCAGCGCTTACCCAGTTTGATGGATAATATACTGCTCGCAGTGAGGCCGATACTGAATTCTGTGGTGTTATTAGATGTCAAATCTTCCAGGCTTGTCCATTCATCAGAGGCGATTGCTTGGAAATGGTTTGTCACCGCCTGAGTCACTGCTTTGGAAAAATCATCCCAGGTTGTCTGTTTTCGTATATTTAACATCCATACTATATTTTCTATATCAGGATCATCCATGCCACAGCAAGTTTTCTCCATCTGGGTTGCAGCAATCCGTAAAGGGATTTTAAAAGCATCTGTTTAAGTAGAATTTGAAATCTGAATAGGTCTGCAACAGAGGCATAGCATTTACCAGTACATTTTCAAATGCCTTGGATCCAAAGCTAGTTCTGCAGATACATTAAAATATGATTCCAAGAGAAACAATGATTTTTCAAATAAAAATTACTTCACTTTACAGCAAAAACTTATCCAACGGTGGTCTCAGATCTAGCTTCATAATATCTGATTATTGTATGATTCTTTTCTTTTGTTAGATGAATATCAAATATATCTAAAATGCCTCAAGTCATAATGGATAGTACGGTAGCCATTTGCATCACACAGTTTAAAAACATTATGGCTGGAGAGATCACCTGAAAGTTGTAATTAAAATCTGACGAAAAGGTGAAATATTACAAATTTATATTTTCATTTCATGCTTCGCGTGATGCTTCGGAAATGAAAAGAGTGTGAAGAATCCTCACAGCCATGCTGGAAGGAAACTTTTTAATCGATTGCAATGCTCCAACTTTTACATATCTTGATGATAAGGCCCAAAAGTGTTGCTGCCCACAAATAATGTAACGGGGTGGGGATATTCTTTCGGGGCGGTGATTGGTTGATTGGTAGATTCTTGTTGTCCTTTTCCTTCCTATCTAGCCTCACCCATTGTGGAAAAATTCAGGGATGTAGGTTAAAACGGGAAATTGGACAATAGCTACAATATGTAGAAAACTGCACGGATATGTTTCACTTAATAAAAATCAAGCTGAGTTCAAGAGAGCGTTTACCTTTTAAAGTATGTACTTACTTTTAATCAGCTCTTTTCACCTTTGTCCGTATTACTTGTATTTTAGTCGGTTTTTACAGTACCTTTGTACAAAAGAAAAACCAGGAAGGCCATTGCTTCCCCTATTTTAAATTCCAAGAATATCCTACCATATTATTGTGATTCTAGCCAAATCATAAATTCTATATCGTGTGAAGGCTTCTGCTCTAATATTAACTTATCCTACTGTATATCAGCTTTCCCTAACTTGGCATCCTTCAAATATATTGGGATTACAAATCTGACAATCCCCAGAGAGCTCATATTTACTAATCTTTATGATAATTGTCATCCAACTTATACATACAAGTCATCTAATTGAGGAATGCTGGCCTAACTATTAAGTACAAAAACAAAAAGTGTAGAAGTAGGATTTCTTTCTTCTGTTCAGATAATCCCAAACTAAAAACATGTTTACTTAGAATACTATTAAAATACACATGCATTTCTACTAATCACTTTTTGATAAGCTGCCCTATACAGCAGCACGCTTATGTGCATGTGCCTATGTGCGTGTATGTTTGCACACACGCACACACACACAGACACACACACTTCAGCTCTAAAGAAAATAAAAAAGGAAAATTATTGAAATCATTAGATTATATTTTCTCCCCAAACACTCCTGCCAATTTTTGCTGGGCTGTGAAGTGGGATGGCATTCCAAATGTATATGGTTAAGGAAAGAAAGTTGCAACGAATAGCGAAAGTAAATACCTTAAAATTATTTTCTTCAGCACAGCCTGTATTCTGCACATTCTTTTTTTTTTCTTGCTTTGGTAGGGAAAATCTACTTTATTCCTTCATTTAAAATGCTGGTTGTGGTTTGCTACAATAGATGCTCTGGTAAAAGCTCGAAGATATTTTGCTACTGCATAAGCCAATTTCTCAATTGATGTAAAAAGGCTAAAAACCTGATTAACCCTCCCATTCAAAGTTCCAGGTGAGAGTGTCTTGGGGAAAAATCCATTCCATGCTAATTTAGGTGTCTAGATATGCTACTTCAGACTGCTCAATTTTTAAATGGGACAGAGGAGCTCTGCCAAACCACAGGGCTCAAAGGGGTGTTTACAAGAAGAGCCTATATGGTGAATTTTCTCTGTCTGTTTTCCAAATTCCGGATAATAGAATAACAGTATCCCTGGGACAGGAGAAGTACCCGTCTTTTCAAAGGATGCATCTCACGTTTGCATTTGAGTAACATGATTATAAACTGGCAAGAAGCCACGAGCAATGCAATTGAGAAGAGTCTCAGTGGAAAACCCTGAACAACTAACTATAAGATTGGTCTGCAAAATTGAAATAATGATATCCTCTCACTGAATTACCTTGAAAAAATATAAATTTGGCATGAAATAATGAGCAATTTATACAACTTCTCTTTAATAGCGGGACATAAAAGAATGTGATTAGTGCTAAAATGATTAAATGTCGCCAATAATCAACGGTGCTCTAATGTGCCTTCAATCTGTACCATGTATGGCTAAAAATTATGGCAAGGCAAGTCTGAAAATCTCTGACAAAGATGGCTCAAAAGAAATGAGTGCAAACACCATAAAAATGGTTACATGAGGAATGTCTGAAATGTCACAGCATAGTTTACCTTCTACTTACAAGATCCATCCTTATTTTAAAAATATTTTAGGCCATCTCCACAGAGAGATAGAGAGGTTTACATCCTGTTTTCCGCAAGGAGCTTCAAATGGCATAGAAATCTTTTACCTTTTCAAATTTTCTCTCACAAAACAATTATGTAAAGTAGGTTGGACTGATAAACAGAAACTGGCACAGTTTCTCTCTTTGGCATGATGTGAACAGCCCAAGCCGTTCCAACATTCCTCTCAAAAGTTGACTTTTCTCACCTCACCTCTTTTCTTTCTTCTCTTGGCAGAGCAAGAACAAACAAATGCATCCGTTGTGCTAGGATAACAATTATCACCAGCATGGATTGCATGCATCTCATCTATTTTCATAGTCCCATTATTTCCCATCTGGCTGTGGGAGAGAGCCCAAACTATGCCAGCAAGGAATTACTACAGCAGCTCCATAGCTCAAGGGCCGCCTAGGATGGTCTTTGGATAAGGAGCATTTTATGCTCCGTTGGTATTTTGGATAAGGATGGCTAGGGGAAGCCTGATTTAATTTCAAACAAATTAGATCTGTTTGGGGGTAAATTTAATCTCTAAAGACTATTATATGAAAGTGTCATGACAAACTGCCTATAACCACAAGATCTAGTCAAACCTGTCGAAGGAACAGGGCCAGTGAATAGCCATGGCTGAGAGTGGACTTGGACCCAGTCCTTCGACAATACCACAACCATTCCATCATTCAGGCTATCTGCCAGAGGACATTCTCTATTGTCACAGTGCATAGAAACAGAGAGAAATCTTAACATCTGTAATTAGTAGGATATTCTGCACCATGTGGTAATTGTGCAGACTTTATGGGTTTTACAGAAACATTCAGGTCCTCAGTACGAGTATGAGACTGTTAACTTACTCAAGTTCTCTAGAAGATGTTTGCAATCATCAGTAGCAACATCATGTAGTGTTCGGTTACACTTATCTTTTCTTTCAGCCTCCAGTCCCTCATGGCTACATAAAACTTCTAGGCAGCTCTGGAAAGAGAATAACAATATATTAATATTAATGCAATACTAATGCAGATAATAAATAGACTGGATTAGATTACAAACCCCATTATTCCTTAGGAGCGGATATACAAAGTGATAGAAATTATAGTGTTTATCAAAAGGCACTGAGCTGAAGAAGACCATGGTGTAGGCTTTTTATGATATAATTGAATAGGAAAAATATATGCCACAGAAACCAGATTTGAGGAAGTGATGCTCTGCATCCATTTACTTTAGAGGGGAAAGATGATTTATAGATGTATCTATGTATCTGCTTGCCAAAAGCCCAATGAGTTGATTGTAATAAACCTGATCATTGTTTATTAGCTTAAAAGTCTAAGAAGTATTTTGCTTTAAGTTGGAAACAAGGCAGTTTATAACCAGGCAATTTTTCACTGTCTATACATATAGCCGTTGCTACTGTAAAGTCCGCTGCAGTTTATATAATTAGCCAAGTAACACACCAGTTTGAGTTAGTTATTTTAAAAGGACACTTGCAAAGGGGCAATAGGGGTACAAGATCTATGACTTGAAAATCTAATTTAGTTTTTCCAATTATACCCAGCTAAAATGTTTTTATTATGTCCCTTACAGGATAAGAAATAGCATAGAATTTAGAAAGTAATCTTATAAACCAACAATTAGGAAATAACAATCCCTATTGTTGGTTCCTCAAGGCACAACATTGGCCACAATTGTTCAATGAATTCAATTAATAGCTAGTTGCTTTATCTTCCTTTGGTGACAATGAATCTGTAAAGAATTTTCATGTTTGTCTTTTGTTTAGATAATTTTGAATTCTATAATGCAGGATATTTACCTGAACCATCATTCTGGTCTTAAAACTGGTTTACATGTCCTTCATCTTCATGACAACACATTCATATTGTTTATTCCCCAAACTAACTTTATCCCCTTTGTAAATAGCATCCTAAATTAAGATTAAATTTGGCCTCAAATATATCAGCCATGCATACCAGCGCAATTGTCATTTAAATTTGATTGCTCAATATCCTAAGCAATGTGCCAGGTAAACAAATTGACCTTAAAGCCTTTTGACGCTGCTATGTGGGCTGCAGTCCAGCCATCTTTGTTCACATGGTTGATGAGATCTGCAGAAACAACAGGCTTTGCTTGATGGCGAAATAAATCTTCACTCTCTAAGCTCAAGATGTTATTAGTATCTGCTTCATTCTCAAAGTTTCCATCTCTTGATTTTCCATAATACATCAAAAACTTTAGGCAATCAACATTATCAGCATCAACAGCAGCATGAAATGGAGTCCAGCCATCCTAGATCAATTAAAAAACAAATTTAAAACAACTCAGAATCCTAGATAAATGAATTGGTACAATGAATGAATGAATGAATGAACGGAACAAATGCACAAATAAGCAAACATTTTCTTAAACCTGCTCTCTTCTTAATAACTCATGTTTTTGCAGTACTTTTGGTAAAGACTCCCTATTATTATCCTCCATATATCAGAATTTAATCAGAAAAGAAAATAGTTTATCTGACTTTTTGACCCTAGTTGCTGCTTTTAGAAGGAGAGAAAAGACTATAAATTAGCAAATAGCGCAAAATGAGTGCAAAGGTTGCTTTTAGCTGTATGGAGCAAAATCATTAAAAAAAGCATCATACAGAAAGCTCATTGATAAGAATGTCTTATATTCCTTGGAAATGTAGAAAAAATATCATAACAAGGGAACATTGATGCAGGTATAAATACATGCTTACCATAGCAATTTCTATTGTTTAGAGAAATGCATTTGTTTTGCATTTGTTTTCTTTAACTTCCACTTTATTTTATGCACACCAACTTCTAGAAATATGAGGTATGTCCCTGGATAACGTATTTTTTAATTTGCTTAAAATATTGTAGCCACTATTACAGTTACAGATATAACAGTTTATAACATATATACTGGTTCTGTTTTTTTTAAAGGCAATTCTTATGATCAAAGCAAAGCATTTTAATTCATGTCCTCACTTAGATCTAAATGTGGCATGGGAGGTGATAATTCTATTGGTTCACCTCTACTAGTGAGCTACACAAGATTGAAGTTATAAGAAAGTATAAGATGTCCCTGAGGAAGCCCCTCATATTTCTTCTCCCCCAGGCCTTTTAATTTTGTAGCAGTTTCAGAGGTAAAACAGATATATTAATTTGGGCAAAATGAATGCTAAATCTAGGGATTAGAGCTAGATCTAGGGATAAATATTTGGAAGATTCCTCACCATGCTGGCTGGATATTTTAGAAACTGCACTTAATCTCTAAATAATATCGGTTCAAAAGGCCTCCAGACAGTAGATCACATGTATTTGGGCCAGATTTCCAACTTATTGTTCTTTATTGGATAAAATAAACAATCTTGGTAAATTCTGTGGTACGGATCGTATTTTTCTTGATAGGGGAACAAATTTTGGGATTTGGTCATTGCCAGCTATGTAGATACTTCTATTGTGCAGCTCACCAGTAAGACAATTATACTCATTAGTGGAACTTTGTGAAATATTTAATTTATTATTCTGGTTGGTTGCACAGTCAGCCAGATGCTTAGACCGAACTTGGCATATTTATCGATTTACCGAGTCCTTCCCAAAGAGGTGGGACAGGTGGATGTTTATTATTATTATTCATCGCATAGTCAGCCAGATGTTCAGACTGGGTTTGGCATTTTTGTCTACCTATCGAGTCCTTACCAAGGACCTGGGATAGGCAAATCTGGATGTTTGATGGTATTACAGATATTGCCACAGGATGGAAACTGTTCCAAGTAAAACTGCCTTCTGCAGTTGACTGATGGCAAATTTGTCAATGCCTATGGCGTTCAAATGATGCTCCAGTTGTTGTGGGACTGGACCCAAGGCACCTATTACTACTGGTACTACCCTTGCTGATTATTATTATTATTATTATTATTGTTGTTGTTGTTGTTGTTGTTGTTGTTGTTGTTGTTATTGTTATTATTGCAAATCTTATAATGTATGTAAGTATATGATTATTTTTTGGCACTATGCAGTACCAGAAGTCTTTTTCTACATTAGCTTAATAGAAAGCACAAATGAAGTAAAACTCCTTTGGAAATAATTTTCAAACTTTAATTTTGTTTGATTTATTTATTTTAAACAGCCAACCTCTGAATGCATATATTTATTTTATTACTGTACTCTGGGTTCTCTTTAAGTTACATAAATCTTACACTTTTTATTACTAATCCTTCCCCTTTTTCCCAATCAGTACATTTCAGCTGACAGAATAAGGCTCCTCTGCCCTTAAATGGCAAATTATAAGCTGCAGTATTTTCCAGTGTTTCTTATTCAGACAAAAAAACGCAACCTGTTTCTTCAAAACACAGTTGCCTTCACCAATTTGTCTTTCATCCAAGGTCAAAGGTCAAGTGGTCAAGATTAATTGGGAAATAATTTTGCCAATTAGATTTTTTTCTCCTGTCATAAAGGCAATTACAAATAAAGGATGGAAGAATAATATTGATATTACTTTTAAAGATCCATTTCAAACAGTTCTTTATGCCTTGTGGATTATGCTCCCAAAGTAATTAAAACTATAATTATTCATTATACCATTTGACTGAAATTCAATGGAAATGAATAAAAAAACAATACATTTTACCAGCATGACTGACCACATACATTTTGCTGCCAGTATACCATTTTCCATATTATTACTTTCTTGATTTTTGCAGCATAAATTACCATAAATATTTCTTGGATATTAAACATGCATTAAAAACAAAACAAATAACTAAGAATTTGCTGCCCGCTCATGAAATTTGACACGCTTGCTAAATAGTGTGGTTCAGCTGGGTAAATGTAATGGGATTTTGATGTGAAATTATGTGTATACAAATTAATTTACCTATCAATAATATTCATTTGATTATTATATAAATTGATATACTTTAGAGGCTTTAGAGACAGGACATTAAGAGAAACAGCAGGTAAGCAAAAAGGTCCAAATGAGACAATAGGAACATTTTTTTTGGTATATGTGTGTGCATATACACATGTCTATAGAAATAGGATGAAAAACTATCTTGGCCAAAACAATAATACTGTACATTCCTTAAAAATATCCCTGGATTCAGGGATTGCACTTGAATTTTGAAGAAAAAAGCATTCCTCACAATGTGGAAGCATCTAATACACCCACCCACACCCACATATTAGTTATAACATGCAGCAAAGTCAGATTCTATCACGTCTACATGATATATATTGTTTCTTTGTGAAATGCAATAGCTTATACCATAAAAGCCACTGTAGCCACAATCTAAACACATGCACATGTTTGATTGCTTGTGTCTAGATATAGAAACGTATACTGCATGGAGAGGAGAAAATGGATATTTAAAGCACATTATATATTGTATAGTGCAACACACTCCTTTCGATGGGACAACAGCTCATCTGATTCAAGATTCACCTTTATTCATTGTGTCCTTTGTGAGTATGGCTTTAAAGTGTGACAATGTCTTCACTGCTTCATAATACAAAATGAGTAACTCCATGAAGAAAATTAAGGTGGGGCAAGTTTTTAGACAAACTTCAAGGGGAGAGCAATAAAAGGCCCTTGTCTTATTGTGATATGATGTGCCCAAGGTTTTGTTGCAGAGATAAAACAAAACTCTTCCACATGGAGATCATGCAAAGAAAGACGACAGAAACATTGTGAACAATGTCACTTCTCATCTTATAGCTGCCGAGTATGCAAATAGGAAAGAAAGTTATTTCAGGAATCTTGGGAGGAAAAGTGTCAATTAAAACTTGTTTAAGGCAGCGGTCCCCAACCTGGCTTGGTGGCCCGCTGGGGGGGGAGGGGATATTTCCTTGTGACTTGAGAACGGCCCCCGTTTGGATGAGGGAAGCTTCGTGCGCAAGCGCAGACCACATGATCTTGCCCACCACCAGCAAGGCCCAGTTCCAAACAGGTCGCAGCCCAGGGGTAGGATTGCCATGTAAAAATGAAATATTATTTTATTCCAAAAATGTCATGGAATAGGTATTTATAGTGAGTAAATATGAGTAGATATATAACAGAATAACAGAGTTAGAAGGGACCTTGGACATCTTCTAGTCCAACCTCCTGCCCAGGCAGGAAACCCGATTCCAGTGATGGCAAATCTTTTTGGCACGAGTTGCCCAAAACACACGCGCACCCCCAAAATGCAACAGGCGCATCTCCTTGTGCATGTGTGCATCCCACGCATGCGTGCACCCCCTGCATCTGCTCTGCTCCCCCACATGTCTGCACCCAACGCATGCATGCCCCCCACGCATGCGACCTGCCCCCCATGCATGCACAGCAGAGACTCAAAGACCAGCTGGCTGGAGGGAGGCACGCGCACATGCGCAGTGAAGCTCAGATGGCCATAGGTTCACGGGCCATAGGTTCGCCACCACTGCCCTATTCTATTTCAGACAAATGATTGTCCAATCTCTTCTTAAAAGCTTCCAGTGTTGGAGCATTCACAACTTCTGGAGGCAAATTGTTCCACTGATTAATTGCTCTAACTGTCAGAAAATTTCTCCTTAATTCTAGGTTGCTTCTCTCCTTGATTATTTGCCATTCACTACTTCTTGTCCTGCCCTCAGGTGCTTTGGAGAATAGATTGACCCCCTCTTCTTTGTGGCAACACTGAGATATCAGAACACTGCTATCATGTCATAACCAGTCCTTCTTTTCATTAAACTAGAAATACCCAATTCCGGCAACTATTCTTTATATGTTTTCATTTCTGGTCCCCTAATCATCTTTGTTGCTCTTCTCTGCGCTCTTTCTAGAATCTCAACATCTTTTTTACATCATGGCAACCCAAATTGGATGCAGTATTCAAAGTGTGGTCTTTCCAAGGCATTATGAAGGGGTAATTAACACTTCACGTGATCTTGATTCTATCCCTCTGTGATGGGGAAGAAGAGATGTACCTTGAACTCCTGAACAAAAGGAAGGAGATTAAAAGCAAACCAACAAAAATAAGATACATCTCAACGGAAACGTTTACTGAGAAAGAGTTCAGACTTACAGAGGTATTTGCACTTCTATCTGCTCCAGCTTCCACTAAAAGTTTAACACATTCAATATTTCCATTTCTACAGGCCAAATGTAAAGGAGTCTCTCCTCTTTCAGCAGCATGATTAACATTGGCATGATACAAGATTAATAATTCTGCAGATCTAAGGAAAGAAAAATTGACAAAAACGGGTTGGCGGCGGGAAAGATCTGAAAAAAAAACACCTGACCTTTACAATGACATTCAACTACAATCTTTTTAAGCATGCACACATTAAAACTGGGTCAATCAGTTATATAAACTGGCTAGATAAATCCGGTACCTAAACCAGAATAATTCAACCCCAAACAAACTGTGCGTCTAGAAGGCATAAGAAGCAAGCCTAAATAAAGAACTTCAAGCAAACAAAAACTACGCAGAAGCAAATATTCAAAAGATGCAGAGTTTGCAAGAATACATAAGGGAGACTGTAATCTTAAAAGCAGATACAGAGTTTTAAACATCCATATTCCATATTTCTGTTTACAAAAACATACACATTGCATAGACAGATGTAATTTAATATAAATGGAGTAGGCGAGAGTAAAGCAGTCCTTAATTCAAGAATCTTTGCTGCTCATTGTTGTTCCAAAATAATTAATTATCACTAATAATGTACTTTTCCCAATATCCTTTAAAATGTTCAACTATACTTCCTCAAGCGGAACAGCAAACTTCGACAAAACACAGCTTCAAAGAAATAATACTGTTGATGAATTATTTTCCTAGAGAATCCTAGATGACTGACCAAAATAGTTTTGTAGGGAATATTATAGTAATAGCAATAACACTTAGATTTATATACCGCTTCACAGTGCTTTTACAGCCCTCTCTAAGCAGTTTACAGAGTCAGCATATTGCCCCCAACAATCTGGGTCCTCATTTTACTGACCTTGGCAGGATGGAAGGCTGAGTCAACTTTGCGCCACTGAGGGCTGAACTGCTGAATTGCAGGCAACCCGCAGTCAGCAGAAGTAGTATGCAGTACTACATTCTAACCACTGCGCCACCATGGATGATGCCATATAGTTCCAAGTCTACTCACCGTGTTTAAATCACAGGCTCTCTTCCCAATTTTTAAAAACTTTTGAGACAGCCTGTTACATTTACTACTAGTTTTGCATATTCCTTTGATTTAAATGGTGTCTATTTACTCTGTGTTTTACATATTGCTAATATTCTTGGCTGTTCAAGATATCATAAGCTTAAGAAGACTGAGGACACCTCATTAGATTAAGGAATTTTTGACCAGTTCTTCTGAAAAATATACTCAGAAACAATAGGTTTCCTATCAATAAATAATGTAGGAATCTTGGAAAAGAATATTAAGAAGACTTTTAGGGCTAGTCCACATGACCAGCCTTCTTCTATGGAAGAATGGGGCACTGCCCTAAGGGCAGGTTTACACAGCATCATTATTGCTCTATACTCAGCCCACTGGGAAAACAATGTCTGTTGCCTTTTTCTGTTATGCATCATAAATAACATTTTTTGACATAAACTGTCCAAGCAGTGATGTCTGGTTCATCTCTGAATTATATTTCATTGTAGACAAGCTTCCTCATTCCAACTGGTTATTGGGCACTGTGGCAGGAAGCAAGGCTCCATCAAGGCCGATTAATGCCCAACAATGGAGCCTTTCCATTGCTTAACTGACGAACCCTGAAAACAAAAATATCCAACTGCTATTTGAGATCTGAATTTCAAAAAATAAAGCTGGATTAAAAAGAGTTTTCTGGAAGATGGTGACTCTGCTATTTACATGTCCTTCGCAGAGTGCTCAGTATGAGAGTATCAAATATGAAAGTGCAGAATGGACAAGTTGTGTTACAGACAAAAAGGAAATCCCTCTGACAAAGAAGAAAATTCACTTTAGGTCCACATATGGCAATTCTACAGTAGTTAACTTTGACGCTTATGCCAAATCCCTTTCCAGAATCTTTTCAATATGAGCTCCAAATATTTACTACTTGGTCTCTCAGTCTGAACTGATTACAGCTGAGTTATTGGATAAGAATTCACAAAAAAATATTAAATAACTTCACTGCCTTCAGATTATGCCCTATAAGAACTATACATACATTTCAAATGATTTGAACCCATTTCTGCTCCATATTTGTAAATTTTTGCACCACTCAAAGATTTATTTTTTAGTTACATGGATCCACTGGGGTCCTTAATATTTTTCTCCCATCAACCTCTTTGAAAATCTGGTCAAAGCTATAAAAGTCTTTTCAGAAAAAGAAATATTTAAATGCATAAAGTGACAAAAATCAAGTTGTAATCCCTCCGCATTCTAGTTCAAGAATCCTCTGAAATCTATCCATAGACACCCAACAGTCCATGGACCATAGGTTAAAAACCCTTACAACTGGTGGTAAATGTGTGTTTGTGTGTGAACACACGCACATACACAACACAGCACTGCAGCCTCAATCTTGGATTCAGTTATAAGGAAGTGTTTATACGATGAACTAAAAAGCAACTTGAGTTTGAGTCTGTAGAAAAGGGATCCGCAGAGCAAGAACTAGCTGAACCAATTTGAAGTAAGTTTAAGATGAGATAATACTCATGCATAAAACAGAGGGGAAAAAGCACCTTTTACAGCTATTAGACTTAAGCACCTATTAGACTTAATCAAAAGATCTAAAGATATACAAGATTTTTTCAGAATGAAGGAGGACTTTTCAAAATATCAGAGAATTGAGATAAGAGAGAAAATATAAAAGTAAGATAGTCCGCAACTTATGACCACAATTTGGGCAAGCATTTCTGCTTTTAAGCAAGTTAAGTGAGTCACACCCAATTTTATGACCACCTTGCCATGGTTAAGTGAACCATGCAATCATTAAGTGAATCTAGCTTCTTCCACCGACTTTACTTGTTGGATGCCAGTTGAGGTTGCAAATAGTGATGACAATTCCAGGACACTGCAACCATTGTAATTACATGCCGGCAGCCAAACACTTGAATTAAGATCATATGACTGTGGAGAAGCTGCAGTGGTCTTAAATGCAAGGATCGGCCATACATCTAAACTGATGGGAAGCAGAAATTAATTCAAATTCTCGCTATAATTCTGTGCCATGCCACCAAAGAGAAGTGACAATCTCTGGAATATAAACAGGTTTGTCACAGATCAGGGATTATTTGAGAAGACAGCTCTGCAGAAAAACCTGCACCACCCCTCTCTGAACTGTGCACAATTCCAATATTTACAGCCTCTCAATGATTTGTGAATACAAAGCTTTATTATGGCCCCTAGGCTAGAAAGTGCTGTATTGAACGCATATACTACAATTACAGATGTAAGTAAGTAAAAAGCAGGCATAAAAACAATAATTTATATAACAAATAATATAATGCCAATAATATTGGTGATCACCTAGGTTAGCACGAATCTTGAGTCACAGGTGGGATGACTAGAAGAAATAGAAGCACAGAATTGAGCAATCTAGGATGTGGTTTCAATGAAGCGGCAATACTAGCTATTGTAGAGAGATGTTGAGGAAAAACTTAACAAAATGGGCATCCGTCTGAATTCACACATGATATGATTGGAGAAACTTCTAAAACATCTATTACAATAATTGCAATGCAATGTGAGAATTTTTTTCTGCTATTTATGTCAGAAATACAGATCAGCTGAACAGTGCATGAATGGTCTTTCATTTTGTTGCCAGACACATGCACAAATTGTGTGCCCCTCGATATTTAAGGTTACAATTTCCATAATTATTGGAAGTTTTTAAATTATGCTGGATGAAGCTTGTGGGCATTCTAGTTTAAATATTTGGAAGGTATTTGCCTTCACAGAACTAATATGATGCTCTTAGTGTTAATTGCATTTTTAAAAGTTTAATTGTATTTTTTTTGCGGGGAGCGGGGGGGAACAACTCCACTCAGTTACTCACCCAGCCTCAGAATTCATTTTTAAGAGCGAGAGCTAAGTGTCATCCGACAGAAACTTATAATGAGGACAGAGTTCCTGCTTTGGCAAATGTGGCACTGTGAAGTTTCCGTTCTGTTTTATTGTAAACAGGAACCCTTCCCTTTGCCTTCCTGGGGGGAAAATTTGGGGTGTTATAATTCGAAATATCTGGGAAAATATGATACAAAGGAAAATGGTTAGCGTGGCTGGTGTGTGACTTCCTTTTCTTTTCTTATTGCTCTCCAGGAACCCAGATATCCTGCTTACATAACTGCCACAAAGCACTCTGCCTGGGCTGCCCTTGAGAAGTGTTCAGAACCTTAATAGGTGGACAGGCTACACAACGTTGAGGATGTAGGGCAGTTGGGTTAAAAGACTCCCACTGTTCTCGATGAAGCAGAATTTAGCAGGGGTGTCAAACTGGCGGGCCACGGGCCGGATGCAACCGAAATCAAGCCTTCAAGTTTTGTTTTGTTTGAATGTTTCAGCTATAAGCCATTGCCAGGCTTGATTTTTTTATTCCCTTTTCCCGCTCAATGTTTTGTAGAAAATTGACTGTGTCATGCTTTTCCTTGCCAGCATTCTGTTCGTATTTTTATTGTATTATTTGGATATTCGTGTTTTGTTTTCTACACGTTCAGTAAAGTATCCGTTTTTAACTTGCATCAATGCTTGTTTCTGAGATTTATTTTACATAATCAGCCAGTGCTTGCTTTTCTTCAACTCTTTGTTCGACTTGAGATAAACCTTTGCCTCCATTTCTGTGGGCGAGGTGTAATCTATCAGTATCACTACAGAAATGTAATGCATGACAAATAAGCATCAGTTTTCATGGGTTTTGGTCCAAATTGTCCAGGTCAGCTTTTTGATTCCAGTTTTTAATTCCAGCAGAGTATTATATCACAGGATCCACATAATGATGACTTTGGTGGTGTTTTCACCCTTAAAAAATACTGTAGCCAGAGTAGGAATGTCAGGAAATAGTAGCACACAGTAAAACTGTTCTGCACATCTATTGCAAAGTAAAGCTAAGTTACCTCATGCCTTTTAGCATGCACTGACATCCCCAGAAAAAAACTAACAAGGCTTTCGGCAAATAATCTCCACAGTCTTTTCTAAAGAAGCCTAAGCAATTAATGTAAATGCCCCCAGGGTTACATTTCTCCAAAAAAAGAAAGATGGGATAAACAGAGAAGAGAGAGCTCCTCTGAAGTAGAGGAGGATGAAATAAGAAAAGAAAAAATTCTGAGGCTGAAACCACCATATCTGTGTGGGGAAAAATACCTATCTGAATGAAGAAATGAACGAAGTATATTGCTAAAAGAGAGGAAAAAAGAAAATTTTGCATGATGTCTGTACATATTATCATATCTATCATTATATTAAAAACCTTTTGGAGAGATATTAATTTAACTGTTCCAAAGTATGACACGTGATATCAGTAATGTGCAGAATTACTTGTAAGATCATTCTTTGGATTGAATATTCTAATTTTTCTATTTCTCTGATTCATTTCCAACTGCTTCAAGGACTAGAATAGTTCTAATGGATATCTATAGTATAAATCATATACTAAATGTAAACAAATACTTGAACTCGGCCCTGGTTCTAAATCTAGACTGTTTCTCAACCATATGAGAAACATTTGGGATGACATATAACTGGGACATCATCTATCCCACAGCAGAAACTTATTCATGAATGAATTGGCAAGGGCAGTTGTAGAAAAATTAGATATCTTCAGGTCACTGAGCTTAACTAGAAATCCTGCTATTAGTAGTTGATTCTTGAGTAGTGGTACAAGCAGGACAGAAATAGCTGTTGTCATTAGAACCATGTCTAATAAAAACACTGAATGCTATGTTCGTGAGTCTTCACCATTTGCCGGAACAATGGTTGAGACCATGATAAGTACACTTGAAAGATCCACTGAAGGAATTGTATAAAAATCTGAAAGGCCTGCAGATGAATTAAACAAGATAAGGAGGGACTGTAATATGGAATCGTCCAAATTTATCAATCCCAGAATTTGCATCATTAGGTTAAACCAGGAGCCAACAGAGTAACTTTTATTAACCTATATAAAAATGAATTCTTCCCAGAATTTTCGCCTACATATTCAAATGAAGAATAGCAAAGGTTTGGTGATTCCAAGTAGGAAGTTTGGATGATTCTAACAAAAAGACTAGTTTTTAGTTCCTATTATCTTGTCCTTTTGCTGAATTGTCTTATTCCTTTTCACTACCAAATTCCCATATGCTTTTGATAGCTATTTGGACAAATTTTAAGGAAAAAATAAGAAGGTGATTTTGGGTGGTGGTGTGGTTGTAGGATTAAATTGCTAATCCTCCTAGGACATTAAGCTCTTAATAGTTCTAACTGTAACAATAAATTTGTAGAAGGTGTTATTGCTACTTAGGTGGCTTATGGACCTAATCCTTTTATTCTTATCACTAGATAATGCCTCCTTTATCTATGATTTTGGAGTCCAAGTGGAAGTACTTCATATTTATATGAACACAAGATCGACGAGCAGGCCAATAACTTGAAGAGATAGCTTTGGAAGCCTGGAGCACAGTAGGTTCTTTAGCTGATACATTTATTGTTGACTTTCTCTTTGTGAATTTGTTTGGTTCTTATTGAAAAAGGAAGCACTAGCAATAGCACTTAGGCTTATATACTACTTCACAATGCTTTACAGCCCTCTCTAAGCAGTTTACAGATTCAGCATACTGCCCCCAACAATCTGGGTCCTCATTTTACCCACCCCAAAAGGCTGGAAGGCTGAATCAACTTGAACTGGTGAGAATCAAATTGCCAAAATATAGGCAGCCAGCAGTCAGCAGAAGTAGCCTGCAGTACTGCATTCTAACACTGCGCCACCATGGTTCTTGATGAATGCCTCTTTTAAAAGGGCTTCTGAATCAGATTGAGGCCTACAGGGAAATTTGGAGATGTCTTCTACTGTTTAGATTTCTGTGAAAACACATGCTGAATCATTTAGAAGAGATGTTCTCCAAAGGTCTGTGTTAAAAGAATGTCCACTTGTCTTTTGCTTCTGTTTTTCTCGGGGTAACCAGGGCACAGCCTGATGATAGCCCATTTCCTAATGTATTAATCCCTGGAAAAAAGCCCATTGAATCCTTCCAGAATTGTGGTGTATAATTCATTTCCGAGGGACTGAGAGGTGTAGACTGAAAAATAGTGCTTATCCTATACTGCAGGTCTCATGTTTTATGGCAAGGTATTTTTTTTTAATCATCCCCTTCCCTTGATCTCCATGCTATTGGAGTCTGTGGTTGTCATGGGCTGAAATTGGAGTAGTCAATCCATTATCTTGTGCCCATCATATGGGTCGAGAGAGAGTGTTGGGAGGACCCATAGGTAGCTGGAAAGGGCAAACTTGAATGCACATGGGCGTTCACGGCTGTGCAATGCTGCCTTTTCTGTTGCTATGGATTTTACTAATTTGTTGAAACAGTTCTGCAGCGATAGACCAGCCAGAATCATCATCAAAGTCTGTGCCATTTTAATGTTCTGCTCAGGTAGGAAGAAAGCAGGGAAAAAAGAAAGAAAGAAAGAAAGAAAGAAAGAAAGAAAGAAAGAAAGAAA
>NW_020769366.1:1626610-1678232 GCF_900518735.1 Pseudonaja textilis | reverse complement strand
AAAGAAAGAAAGAAAGAAAGAAAGAAAGAAAGAAAGAAAGAAAGAAAGAAAGAAAGAAAGAAACCTTTTCACTGGTCAACAAGTGATTTAATGAATATTGCAGACATTTTAAAGAAGATATTCTCTTCTCCACCCTATCTGGTTAGCCTCCAAGATACTGCATATACTTCAACTTTATCTCCTACACATGTATGTGAGCAAGCACATCAATAACAATTCTAGCACAAAGTTGTCAAATATTCACCTTTATTAATTTCTTTAAAAGATTAAAATTTTACTCAGTCCATCATTCTTGCAAACAGCTTAAACTTTTATGCAATTTTTCTCAGGTTGTTTCAGAAAATGAATTATCCCACCCTGTTCTATTCTAATTGTCTGCAGTTAAGTGAAGTTGATAAGAGGTTTTGCCTTCTAAACAGATTAGTTTTGAAGATTCAAAGGGAAAATCTCTATGTGTGCAATTTGTTCACTGGCTGCCAGTAACTGCCAATGTTTTTCATTTCATCATAATTTGTGTCTGCAAGGAAATGTCTGATAAGTTTGTCAAGAAAAGTCAAACTATAAATCAATATAAAGCTTCATTTTAGAGATGCTCTTGAAGAAAACAAGGCACAACACCCCAGTTTTCTCTCTTCTACATACATAATAGGAAAGCAAGAATATGAACTATTGGTGGAGGGAGGTCTACAACCTTAAATGTGTCTCTGCACTTATACAGAAGAGTAGTGGTGTGCAGTGCCTGGATCCAGCACGGGCCTCCTTTTTCTGTTTTTTACTGCTCCTTAAAGAACTCCTGGCCTCTCCTTGCCTATGTGGGAATGTCGGTGCTTGGAAAAATACAGATTTGAGTTGCTGAGTTACTAAAAGAAAAGTAAAATAGTTGTAGCCTTTGCCACCTGTTTATCCCAAGCACAGTTTTATTTTTCCTGATTCCAATGGAGTCTTGGCATAAGCCCAAGAAGAGGTACAACTTTTTTAAAGAGTAGCCCACAGGTAGAGAGGTGTCTATCTCTAATTTTAAAAAAAATCAATTTTAGGCATGAGTTCCCTGTAACTTAATCATAAAAACAATCCTAAATCATACTGCATACTCAATAATGCATACTTCAGGAAGAAATATAGGAGGGCCAAGCATTTTTGCATTAATTCACTCACAAAATTTATACATCCCAAAACTGAAACTTAAAGAACATGTCATTTTGCTTGGCAGAAAAAAAAAAAAAGACGTAATTGCAAATTACTTACTTGCAATGTCCCTGAGCGATTGCTGAACACAAGGGGGTAAATCCGTTTTTATCAATAAAGTCAACTTGTGCTTCTGAAGTCAGCAGCAATCTTACACAATCTATGAGTTGAAATATATGGAGGGAGAAAACGGGAAGAGGAAGAATAAATTACAATTAAATTTAATGCCAGTTTCAAAAGTCTTTGCTTTTTAAAATTTCCTGCAGTGTAAACTCTTCAGAAGTTATGAGAAGTTTAATAGACTAACTCCTAAGTTGGTGGGATATGTCCCGCTCTGAGTGACATTTGGTACTGGGCAGCTACTAAATTCATGAAATAAATAAATATATATGTTGTATTTTATAGCAGCCTTAATTAACTATAAGCACTGACATAAGAATGGAGACATCAGCAAAATGGATTGGAGGTTTCCTGACAATTAAATTTTCTTCCACAAGATGTAATAGGGCCCTTTAGCTTAGTACATTAAGCAAACACATACACAAAAGTATACATCTGATTACTAGTTATAATGGCTGTCTTAGAGCGCCAAGATACAGAGTTCTTGCTGATTACTACGTTTTGGCCTTGTTTAAGATTTTCCCAGAAAATTGGCCTCTGCAGGAAATAAGATATTGGATTAGATAGATTGTTCATTTGCTCCCAACAAATCATCACGTTTGTTGTGAGTTTGTTCCTTCTTAGTCATTGTGGGTCTACAAAATCATTAAATTACTTTCTAAGTCTTCTTTATTCGGTGCCGATGAAGAGTTCTCAGCGGTCTGAATCAGAAACTAGAAACATTTTGAAACAAATCTCTGTATGTGCAACATCCAATGCCAAGTGCAAAAAAAGAATTGGTGTTACAAAATCCTGATGCTAAACAGCAGGAGCTGTTCATGGTACCAAGAAGAGCAGCTACACAGCCTATTTAATGGTTGTACAAGATTTTATCATGTCTTTTGAGCAGGACCACACAGAATAATTCTTATGGGGATTTAACACACTTTTTTTTTTTTTTACAAATACACAGTAAAATTTCATCGTTGATAACCAGTGATTTCTCACCAATTTCAACCATGTAATTCTGACGGCTTTGAGAACTGCCAAAACCACTCTGGGGGGCATATGTTGCTTATGGCCTATAGGTCGCCTACTCCTAATCTTTGGAACTGCAATATCAATTGTTAATTTGACAACAGCATTTAGGTAATGGCGCAATATAATAAAATCTCTGAGAAATTTCACACCTGTATGTCCATTCCTAGCAGCAGAATACAAGGCAGAACAACCATCTTCACAGGAATCGTTAACGTTCAGACCTTCATTAAGCAGCACTGACAATAAAGTGACATTTCCCTGGGCAGCAGCTTGGTGAAGAAGGGTGGGCCTGCCACCCAGGGGAACAGGACCACCACTCATTAATAAAGGGGTTAGGGAGGAAGACCAGCCTGTGAGTTAAAAGCAACATCCGTTAGAGAGAACACACGAGAAGTTAATGCTACGCACTTTGCAAGTTACACACAATGCTCAACCAAATGAAAACTCTGACATTTTGGCTTTGTAAAAACTGAGACTAGTTCTGTGTTATTTGAAATCCTGAATCCCAAGAAAATTAAAGTCACACTTAGCTCTAAAAGGTTATATTCTTTGTTATTTAAAACGGAAAAATATAGTTATCCATGAGCACAAGGAAACTTAATTGAATAGCAAATCTCTCCAACTTTAAAGTTAGCTAAATTTAGCAGAAAAACTGTGAGATATTTCACACAGAATTATGCCTCTTCTTAAAAAAATCTGAAATACCATGTCTTACAAATAACATTGAAAGAAATTTGCATTTCAGAAGAAACAATTGAGAGCCCTGTAATTGATGCATACTTGTTTTCCTGGTGATCAAATCCTTTTGCAGGTGTCATTTTTAATGGCACTGCTGCATTTTTGTGGTGTTTTTAAAAATAAAGCTACAGTGTACTATTAGTAAATGTCATAAAACATTACTTGGCAAAGGTCCACATCATCCTTTAAGAAAGGCAACTGACAGAGCAAAACTTTAGAAAATCAAAAAGGTTATCTTGGTTAGACATTCCAGGTATCAGAGGTTAACAGCTTTAGAGGACAGCTTATTAAGGACATGAAGTTTGCTGTATATGGTGCGAAAAACTTTGTGAACTCTTCTTTGATCAAAAGGCTGCAAAAGGAAATAGAGAAGAGGATTGAAAATAAAGAAATTTGCAACTATGAACTGCTCACTAAAAATGAGTAAGCACAAAGGAATGCCTCTTCCTTTTTGAAGAATATTCATTACAAATAAACTATTCCTATCCAATTCCCAAGAAGTCATTAATTTCTTTAAGTAAAGGATCATGTATGGCCACTTTCCATAACTGGATGTCTTCCCAGTATATTCAACTTCAATGACCATAATTTCTTGCAAACATCTGGAGGGTACCATGATGGAAAAGTAGGATTCAGAGTAACGTTTGCATTGCAATTTGGCAGCTATGCTCTCAAATATCAATGTAGAAAACCATTTAATATCATATCCATATTACAATTCATTATTAATGAATTTCCCAAGTAGAGCTTTTTCAATTTAGACTTAGGCTTCCATTCTATTATGAAATATTAGTAAATCTCATTAAAGATGGCGTGTTTGCAATGGCAATAATCAGATTTGGCTAAAACAGAGAAAGAAGATTGGGCCTGAAAGTAATTTCAAATAGATAGATACAAAATGCACATAAAGAAAGTAGTTATAGTAGTATTACAGCCCAATTAGACTCTTGATCGGGGTAGGGAATTATGGCCCTTCTGTGACCTGTGGACGTGAACTCCCAGAATTCCTGATCCAGCCATAATTCTGGAAGTTGAAGTCCACAAGTCATATAGGGGCCATAGTTCCCCACTTTGGTTCTGGATAATGGAGTTATAGTCGGTCCCTTTGGTCTTGGATAATATTTAATGGGCCAAAAGGAAGGCAATGAAAACTTAAACAGAGAGCAAGGCACATTGATGGGTCAAAAAAAATAAAAGGTAAATAAAGAAGGAGGAAGTAAAGAAAAGGCAGGAAATGAGCAAGAAGGCCATCGGCACCCTGGAGTTTACCTTGGAACCGATCTTTTGCTACGCTGACAGCAATGCTTTCTTATTTTCTCCGTAAATATTACTTTTTTGTCTCTAATTAATGTATGCCATTCTAGAAAGCTATTCTATAAAAAAAAAAAAAAGAAAGAAAATAATTCTATTCCGAAGCCAAGATTCCAACAGAGACCTCAAGGTCAGGCTAGTGACTGATGCTGGGGGAAGAAGGAGACCAACTTAAGACTTCTTAGTAGCGCAGGGTAGTTAGCTTCTTGGTTGCAGCATCCATGGCAAGCCACAAATGACTCCTTGACCCAAGGGCTAGTTCTTCTGAGCCTAAACATGTTGTGTTTTGAAGCACTGAGTTCCTGCAGAGCTGTCCCTCACAGAAAGTTTGGTGTTTCACCGAGGAAAGGAAACAATACAGAACCGTTTCATGTGAATTTCACAAGATTACTTTTTATCTACGGAACTACAAGCAATTGCTGAAAATTTTTATCACATTTTTAAGAAACAAAACAAAATCATTAACCATAATTGAAAACAATAAGAAACAAGAATATAGGCAAAACAATCAGGTGAAAAACTTTTGTAATTTAAACCATGATGTTTCCCTTGATAGATTGCTAATTAGAACTTTGATGAATATGTCTCAATTTTTCATTGTTCAGTTTGATTGATTGGGGCCACTTTTGTGGAGAGGATCAGCTATTTTCTTCATGTTAAATACAAAATTAGAATTCATGCTTCACTCTTCAAAATACAAATAGAAACAATTATACAATAATTGTAACTTTTATCCTCTTCATCGAATTATTTTTGCACAACAGAGTCCTTGGGCTTAATATTTTCATCTCAAAACAACCCAGTTTGGTTCTGAAAATATGGTGGTGGACACTGACTTGACATATAATTTCATTTTTTTCTTAAAACAGAATAAAACAAGGAGGAGGAATTCTAGATAATATGATTATTGTGGAAGCAACCCATTCTTGCTATTATGATATTTTTAGCAATAAGTCAGAGCAGATGTATGATAAAAAGACCAGTCCACTTCACAAACTGCCACAGATTTAAAGACTTTATTTTTATGGACTGAGTTTAATGATGAATTTATTCCTAATTCCCTACAGTATTGAATGATGCTTTTTCTTTAAATATAAAAAAAGGAGAGAAAAGGGAAATAAACTTCCAGCATCAATATCTTATTTAGCACTATTGTGAACTACTGCAATCAAATGATAGCATGGGTTTGTAATAAAGGTAGTCCTCAACTTACAACTATTTGCTTAATGATGGTTCAAAGCTACAATGGCCTTAAAAGTGACTCATACTTATTACTACTGCACAGCTTCCATAATCACTTAAACACAATTTGAGTACTTGTTGGCTTGCATTTATGGCAGATTGTATCCTGCAGTCACATAAATGCAATTTGAGGCCTTTTTGTAATGATTTCCAGGAACAAAAAAAATGACAAACAGCACGCATTGGGGAAACTGGGTTCACTTAATGATCACTGTCAAAATTATCATAAAATTGGGTCTGACTGGGTTTATGACCACAACAACTTAGGACAAAAGTTCCAGTCCCAGTTGTCATCAGAAGTTGAGAGCTATCTGTAGTAACTGAACAGAAAACAATGTTGAGAGTAAAGCTCTGAAAAAAATTCCGTTTCAGGAACGCAGTTATTCATTAAAGATCAAATGAGTACTATGGGCTATGTGGTTATTATTTATACAGCATTTTTCTTCTTAGCAATGCTTATGTTTCATCTTCTTTATAAGCTCATTTGCAATTAACAGGATTCGAATATTGAATGCAGTGTCTATGAAAAATCCCTGAAACATTAAAGGTAGACTGCTACATGCAAAATATGGCACAAATATATATTGTAAAGGAAACGTGAATTCAGTGTAGGGACACATAAATGAAGCAGTGCCGTGACGGACCTAAGGAAGTCTTCTAAAAGAACACTAAGGAGTTAAAAATTAAGCAATAATCGTTGCACTGCATATTAATTAAGCATAATGTTCAATCCATGATAATTCAAAGACCTTATAAACAAGCAGGAGCTTGGAATACACTGAGGGAGTTAAGTAATAAAATTAGGAAACGCAAATAAGCTTTGTGGTTTTGTATGCAAAAGTTAGTAAACATAAAACACCTGGAAAGGAGAATTGGGCATGCGGTGATGAAGAATGAAAGGAACAAGGAGGAAAAAACAGCTTCTGGCATCAGCTTCAGTTTGTGGAGATGGTTAATAAAGAATTCATTACCAAACTTTCCTGTAATTATTTATATTAGAAACAAACCACATGGAAACATGTAGGTTGATTGAAAGGATGTTTTTTTTAAAAAAAAAAGAGGAAGAAAAAAGAATATATAAGCTCGGGCATGGGAAATTCAATTGATCAGAGCATTATACAATTTCTCTTTCTTGATTATAAGCCTAACATCTATTGGCTTTAAGAAATGTTGTGCTAATCTTCAAAACACCTTTCATAAAGAATTATAGGCAATAAATTCTAAAGGTGATAGTCTGTTCATAAAGATATAATGAGCTATAAATTCCCTCCCCCTCATTTTTTTTCTAGATAACTAATAGCTTTGATAAAGACCAGAGGAGAAAGCAATTTATTTATTCTAGATCAGTGAAACAAAGCCTCCAATAGCTTCATATACTATTTTTGGGGGTGTAGCAGAATGTGACTGGACACACTCAGCATAAGGAGCAAATGTGGTCCTATGCCAGTTTTGCTTTCTTTAAGTGGTGTCATGAGAATACTCAATGCACGCAAAAACAGAGTACCCTTCCTACGCTCGTGAAGTTGGACGAAATTCACACGACAATGCAAGTGAAAGAAAGAATCAGAATGCCTTAAACCATGTGGAATTGCAATCATCACATGAAAGTAAATACAGTATTATGCAACATGGGTATTTCATACCCCCTGAGGCCTGGTTAATATATGAACCATTTGGTTATTAATTGTTGAGTAGGAATTTGAGAAGTACACTGTCCTGGCTTTATCAAAAGAAAACAAACCCTTAACTATATTTAAGTCTGCTTTTACTATTGAAAGTTGAGAAGCAATTATTCAACACATGTTTGACTTCTTAAACTACTCAACATTACATATGGCAAAACATTAAACTTAAACATAACCACAGTAAGTTCAACTATGGTTATGCGATTAAACTAATAGATCCTTTCAGAATGATTAATCTACCTTCAGTTAAAGATCACTTAATGAAGTGCAAAGACTTTACACTGAATTTAGAACAAAAAATATTTTAAAGCATTTTAGACTGAAAAAAAAACAATTATGCTTAATTGAAGTCAACTGTTACTTTTAATAAGTTTTAAACTAACCACAAACCTAGTTGGTAAGCTGGATTTTAGAAGCCTGAAATATCTGGCAGGCAAACAAAAACAGCATTTTCTCAGAACGTTGCACACTAAAAAAATTTGGAAGGGTAAAGATTTTGTGAATAAAATGTCAAAGACTAGTTAGGACGATAATTTATAGCCACTTTCATTTGCACTATAGAACTATATTGTTCTGCAGAGCTATTAATAAATTTCTATAACTACTGAATTATAGATATAAAGACTGCATAGATTCATAAAATAAACCAATTTCATTTATGACTTGTTCTAAAGGGACCCCAAATGTGATCATGCAGAAGAAAACTTTAACAAACTTACTTAATTCTATTTAGTTTATTGCTTTATCTTCCCAAAGAGCCTGTAAGAAGCCATATGCATAATACATTGAATTAGGCCATCCACTCAGTTTTGTATTAATTGCAGCACTTCTCCAGCCAGAAAGATGGAAATAGAAACCTTGTGCAAGGACAGAAATACCTAACTATGATCTGTCCTTACTGAAAATGTAAGCATGACATTAAATTATCTCTATAAATAGTTATAAAATTAAGTGCTTTCCTGCTTCATTCTCATTCAACCAAAAGCTGACTGTTATTTTTTTTAAAAAAGTCCTGCATTGCTTCTAAAATTCCACTACAAAAAAGTATGTAATTATAACTGAATATTTTCTTAATGTTCTATTCCTATATATATTAGATAAATATTAGAGCAACCCCACATATTTTAGGAATTCTTCTCTAGTCATATCAGATCCTAGGTGCTAAAGAGTCATGCTGTCCATCATTTGCTGAGCATCAGTACTTTCCAGTTTATAATTAGAATTTACTCTGCATAAAAGGAATGATTCTTGTTTGAACTGCTATACCAAAATTTTGAGGATCAGAGCTGGATGTGTAGCAGTGGTGGGATTCAAATTTTTTTACTACCAGTTCTATGGGTATGGCTTGGTGGGCGTGGCAGGGGAAGGATACTGTAAAATCTCCAGTCAGAGGTGGTATTTGCCGGTTCTCCGAACTACTCAAAATTTCCGCTACGGGTTCTCCAGAACTGGTCAGAACCTGCTGAATACCCACCTCTGATGTGTAGTAAGCATCAGGAAATTATTGATACGTATATCATGCTAAACTAAAGAATTATATTCTTAAAGTTGCAAAATTTCATTTGAAAAATTACATTACTTTAATATAGCACTGATAGAGAAAAGGAAAGTTTCCTTGGTAAGATAGTTTCTATTTTATTGTAATCTACAAGGACTCTTCTGGGCCCACACAAGAAGGATGCTAGCTATTGCAAAGTTGACTTTCAGCTCAAAGCTCTTGTCTTATGACCCTTCAGTGACTATTCAAAGCTATAATGGTGGTGTTGAAGCAAAAGTGACTTAGGACTGATCTTTTATGACTGTTTCAACATCCCCAGGGTCACGTGGGAGCTTTGCAACTGGCACATATGTATGATGGCTGCAGTGTCCCAGGTCATCTGTGATCTTAAGAGCCAGCTTCTGACTAGTAAAGTCAATGGAGAAGCCATGTGATTCACTTAATGACCAAGGCAATAAAGGTCATAAAATCAGGTGTGATTTACTTAATAATCGCCTCACTTAGCAACAGAATTTCTGATCACAATTGTGGATATAAATCAGGGACTACCTTATTATGAAACACAGGGCTGCATGATTCTATCAATGCCTTCCTCAAGGCAAGAGCTCCTGGCGACCAAGGAAATGCCCAGGTTTCACAGCATCTTTTAGAAACCTTTCAAGCCACTAAGGATATAGGCCGCAAAAGCAGCCTTTCCCTTAATGCAATTCTCCCGTGGGAACTACAATGACTACAGCATAATGATATAGAAATAAATTACTGAGAAGTAGAGAAAAAAACACCAGAAAACCAAGGAAGAGTTTTAATTTAAAAAAAAAAATATCCCCACTTTATCCCACTCAGGGGACATGCTCTGCCCTTCCTTTGCTGTTTTTAACAGTCGCTGAAGATTTATTGCAGAGAGCAGAGAACAGTTGACCTTTTCTCTTTGGCCAATTTGTTTTGTACTATTATTGTTATGGAATTTGTCATTTTTAAATGCTATAACTGACTAGGAGCAGTACTTCTTCCCCAAAAGGGCAGGTTATAAATGTTTCAATCATTCTGTTTGTTGGCAGCTTTCTTTTATCAGATAAAAGAGTTAACGAAGATGAAGCAAAGACTGGTGAGCAGCAAAAGCAATAAAGGATTTTCTGACCTTTCTCTTCATTTGGCCTATATATATTTTATATATATATAGCACTGAAAGTTCTTTTGAAAATGTACCCTCAATTCTTAGGGAAGAAAGAACTGCAAAGGGATGGATTAAACAAACAGACTTCCCCACCCAATACTACAATACCAAAGAACATGTGAAAAATACTTCTGATTTTAAGACAATGCCTCTAAGATATACCTTCAGCTGCTTTGAAAAACGAAAAAGGTTGCCTGCGCAAAATAATCAGAATTCATGGAAGCAAATGAATTTCCCATAGCCCTGAAACCTAGAAAGGCATTAAGTGGAAGTGCAATGTGACACAGGAAAAGGGAAAAAAAGAGGGAAGGAAGAAAAAGGTAAAAGAGAATCTTAGAGGAAAGGAATCTATGGAGAAATATATATATATATATATCTTGATATGACAATGTTAAAAAAAAGGAAGGAGTTTAGCGGGTACATCATCCTTTACCTGAGGCTGTTACCAGGAGGCTGTCTGAATCACATGGTCTACAGGATGAAGCACTAAGAGGGTTTATGGAAGAGCTACAGGCAATGGTGGTGGGAATGACAAAGGAGCTGTCGGAACATGCAGGTTGGCTCAGTCCAGGGGACGGGGAAGGCCAGGCACCCACCTGAGGCATGTCCATGGATGGAATGGCACAGCCTGCAGATGCCACAGATAAATCTATTGTTGGTTTTGGTGGCAGCTGGGGTGAGGATCTAGACATAACCTCTTCATTTATTACCCTGATTCCTTGAGGTGAGCAGGAAGAAGATGAAACCAGGAGTTTGCCTTCAGTTTTGGCACCTACGTGAGGGGAGCGACCACTATCCATCATGACTTTAAGCTGTGGGTGTGGCGGAGACGGAGTCTGTGAAAGACCTGGCTTTTTGGGAGGAATAGGAGGGGGGTTTCCTCTATCAATCCTCGAAGCGCTGGGAGCCTTTAAACTCATCCTGCTAATCGGGGGAGGGTAAGTGCCAACATCTATGGAATGTGACATTCCCGGACGTCCAGGTGCCACGCCCTGAGGACTGGTGAACCTTGAGAGGACTTGGGTGACTGTGTTCCGAGCCAGCTGCTTGGCGACTAGGTTGTCTCGACTTGTGGGCGAGGCGTCTCTTGATGTAGGGCTTGGAGTCGTGTTTCCATTTTGATCTGGATCGTTAGCGTTGGATTGAAATCGAAATCTGGCTGCCTGGACCCGTGGATTCAGGCCTTGGTGCCCAGGAGTGCTGACAGAGGGAGAATGTGGGGGAGGAACGGATGAGGCTTGCAAGTAGCTTTGGGATGCTATACTGGGAGCCGGAGAGGACGCAACATGATCTGGGAACGGGGAAGAGAGACTTGTTAAGTCAGGCGAAGCCGCTGGCCCATTCTCCTCAATTCGTATTTGACTATGAGACAGATTTGAAGTTACAGGGGAGAGAAGAAGGTCGCTGCAGGATGAATGCCTGTCAATGATGGGCTTCACAAATGCTGCATTGGAGGATACATTCACTTTTGCGTGCCCCGAATGCAAAGGGTGGATGGTTGAAGGCTTTACGGGTACTGTTAAAGGCAACTTTCTAACACTTTCATTTCCACTGTCTATTAATACTGCATCTGTCTGGCAGGAAAGTGTCCTCAAAATTGGTCCCTCTGTTCCAGTGGAGACAGAAGCGAAGCCCCTCTCTTTGTTCCTTCGTGGAAGAGAAAGGTGGGGTTTTGCATCGCTTTCCTTGCTGAGCTGCTCGATGGTTTTTCTCATTCTCTCCCTCTCTTCTTTGAGGTCACTTGTGTGAACTTCTTCTCTGCTGAGGCGGGCATGCAGCTGCTCTCTCTCTGTGTCGAACTCAGAAAGCTGCTTTTCCATTTGGGCTTCCATCTGGGTGCTCCGTTGTTTCTCCACAGCAAGAGATTCTTCCAGCTCCTTGGCTTTCTTTTTCTCTTCCTCAAATTTAGCCATGACTTCTTCCAACTTCTGGGCCTCTTCTACCAGTTTGCTGGATAGCTGTTTGCATTCTTTCACGAGCATCAATACGACGTGTTTATTCTTGCCACGCTCCTCCTCCAGTCGAGTACAGAGCTTCTTATGTTCCATTTCAAGAGCTTCTAGCTGGAATTTCTCCATTTCCAACTACAAAGAAATGCAGAAGTTAGCCTCATTAACACAGGGAATATTTTAAACATTTTAGTGCATATTCAGAAGCAGTAATGGTACAGGAATAATAGTCAAACTACTATGACAACCGCCAATGGTCAGTTTTCATATAAGTTTAAATGAGGGTGAAATATGTGGTTTTGCTGATTTTCCAGAAAGTTCAAAGGACAAAATGTATAAAAATGGTCTCAGCTGCAGGTGGGCTCCAGCATGAGTTCAAAAGCTGAGAAGAGTAAACCTCTCATCCCGGTGACCGAACTAGATTAAATCTTGCAATATTATCCTGGCACATGTGTATTTGACTTCATTCATGGTTCTTTGTATTTTCTTACTATTTTGATTTAATACATATTTTAAAAGGTACTATTCAAATCAATACTGTGAATGTATACTTTCAGTTGAGTCTCAAAAGGCATATCTATCCCTCTAAGGAGTAACTTTACCACAGGATTATTAGGAATTACCAGAAGTCTCTCAAATGTCAGAGTTTGCCCAGTCTTATCAAGTTATAACTCCAGATAAAATGGATGTACATGACTACTCCAGTCCTCACAATGTTATTGTCATAATAGGAATCATGCTACTGTTGCGTTTGGCTGCAATTAACAGCACTGTCAGCACTGAGACTTGATCATAGATTTCTAGCCTTACACTTTTCGAGAGGCAGATCAATTACCATTTACTTTATCACGTTAGGCACCAGAATCTCTGAAGGATCAACCTTTGCAAGTGTGAGAACCCATGAGTAAGTGTGATGGGGCACAAAGTACAAGTAGTCCTCAAGTTATGACAGCAATTGGGACTGGAATTTTTGCCACTGTCATAGAGTTTGAAATCATGTGACCACCTTATTTAGTTAACGGCGATCCTGTCCTTCCCTATAGCTATTGTTAACTGAATCCCATTGGTTGTTAGCCAATGTCCCACCTTTCTAGTCAAACCGTTACAGCCCAAAGACCCAGTAGCCCAGCCCATGGGGTGGCGTAATTCAGACCAGCCCACAAGGTGACGTCAAGTCCCGCTCGCAGCTACCCTCATCACTCTGGACTCTGAGGCCTTGGCTGCCCTGCACTCTGCTGTCCCAAGAGACCAGCGCTGTCTTTTTCCACTCACTGTTGATGAGGTGTGCTGGCCCCTCTCAAATATGACCTCAGGAAGAAGGCCCCACATGGCCAGCAATTGCTTTTTGAAGGGTCAGGTCAGGTATGTTTGGTGAGTAATGGGAGCAAGAAGATGGTGAGGGCCAACTGGGGAGGGAGCAGAGAAAGAAAATGCAGAAGTGGGGAGGGAGATAGGCAGGTGGGAGGGATTGAAATGCGCCTGTGGATATAAGTTCACCTGAGTTTTGATCACATATCCACAAGGGAGCTGCAACAAGCATGACTTCTAATTAATTTGACAGCCATCTGGTGTAGTGGTTAAGGCACCAGACTGTGAGTTCTAGTCCTGCGTAGAGATGAAATCCAACTGGTTGACTTAGGGCCACTCGCTTTCTCTCAGCCCAACCCACCGCATAGGGTTTTTGTTGTAGTGAAAATAGGATGAAACTGAGATATAAATACACAAACTTCAGGGACTAGGCATAAGTACCATTCATTCAGCACTGCTGTAATTTTGAGTGAGCACTGACTGAATGGTCATAACTCAAGAACTACAGTACCTATTATCTTACGATTTTTATGAATGCTTCACATTGAGAAGCTTGGAAATCTCCGTAGAAACTTGCATTATAGTGACCACTGCTGGGTGGGTGCAAAGAACTACAATGGATAAAGGTGAAGCTCTACATTATCTCTATCCTTAGATATTTCTTCTTCAAACCAGTAAGTAGTATCACAGATTTCAGATGCAGCAACATTTAAATTGTCAAAAAATATATTGATGTCCTGCTGATCAAATACTCAGTTTGCTTATCTTACTGGTATAAATTATTTGTCTAAAAGACAGGTTTATTTAGTGATTTTTTTTTTTGCAGGTATCTGAATCAGGACATTTGCTTGCTCCTTTCCTATCAAGCTAGAGTTGGCAGGCATGTTTGCTGGCTGGCACAGTGTAATTCCCATATTTTTGAATTTCATTATAATTGTTCCCATAAGTCAATGAATTCAGGACAATGCCAAATATGACTCTAATAAACTTTCAAGAGTAAACACATAATCAAGGAGAGATAAATACTACACTTTTCTCAAAAGGGATATCAAATTAAAACAACAATGTTTTGTCAGCCACAGGCTTATGTATTTAAATTATTTAACGTGCATTCATGTACTTTCCTATGCGTATGCTTTAGAGTGCATCTGAGACCACTTAAAGATTCAACAAAGCCATATTTAAGAACTCCCATGTCCTCATTCAGGAGACAATGTCTTTAGAATGGAATGTTCACTATTGGGATAACAAATCACAAAAGCTTTCTATTGAACATTCATCAGCATTATGATATATTTGAATGTCTAATGCTTAGATATAGGAAGTGCCTTGGGTTTGAAATTTTAAAACCAGCAGAGTTTTCTTCCACTTTCATGTTCACCAACTATACAGACTCGAGGACCTTCCACACGAAGTATACTTAATTCATAAAATAAAATCCGTTGCATGAAGGTACTTACCAAGTAGTAAAATATTCAGCATTTTACTAGTACAAATTTAGAACAGAATAAAACCAGAAACAACACAAATGCCATGGCATGGGGGAGCGTTTATGGCATGTTGCTAGGGTCATAGAGTGTGGTCAAGAAAGTAAAGAAAGCAGCCATGGCAGTGCAACTGAAGCTCTGGACAACATTTTATGCATCACACACTCCTGTCAAGAGAGCCACTTTGTTTTAGTTGTTATGGAATCAGGCTAGAAACAAAAGAACTTAAGTTCTAGTTCTGCCAGAGGCATGGGTAATTAGCTGGGTAATTTTGCTCCAAACTCTCTCTCTGTCTCTATCTCTGCTTCTGCCTCTGTCTATCTGTCTCTGCCTCTCTCTCTCTCTCTCCCCCTTCCTCCCTCCCTCCCCCCCTCTCTCTCTGTCTGTCTCTGTCTCTCTCTCTCAGGCAATGGCAAATCACTTCTGTATTCTTGTCAAGAAAACTGCAGGGACTTGTCTGTATGCATGCATGCACACACATACACACCCCGAGAATGACAAAATATATTTACAGCATGTCTTAGACTAAGCACTTGGTAGTGCAGCCATAAAGGCCTTCGAAAAGCTGTTCAGATACCATGACAAGTCTGTATCTATAAAGAAACAGAATTTCCCTAGCACCAGGTGAACAAAAAGTTTGACTTTGAAGTAAGATAGAAATAATATTGATGCTTTGGTATGTGGTATTGGAGAAGAGTGCTGAGAATACCCTGAATAGCCAAGACAACCCAAAATGGATCATAAAACAAATCAACCCAATATTCTTTCTTGAAACACAAATTACTAGGATTGTATTTTGGACACGTTATGCAAAGAGTTCTGAGCCCCTTGAGAAGTCTATAATGCAAGGAAAGGTGGAAGGTAACAAGGAAGACTATCAACTAAGTGGATGACCTCAATTAGAGTAGTGATGGATGCACTGCTAGGAGACTTGACAGGTGGGACTGTGAATAGATCAAAAAATCTACTGATGTAAGCGCTAACACCAATTCAATAGCACAAATTAATTAAAAATGGAGCATACATAACATAGTAAATTATAAAGTGGGATTAAAATGAAAAACTAGAGTTACTGAAACTGGATATGTTTTTGTTGATGTCATGTAAAGGAAACAAGGAACCTTTTGAATGAAATTTTCATCTAGTTTTATCAGTCTTTCAATGGAGTGACACTTTCACAACATTTCACAAACGTTTGTAAGCCAAAAGATCAGATGAAAGATAGCAGCATCAGTACAATTAGGAGTAATAAATGTGAACTTTCTCATGTGTTGAAAACTAACCCTTCAAAGATTTCTACCCTGCATCTAATAAGCCACTTAAATATATCAAAATCATACTGTACTACACAATTCAGGCCATTGGGTATGGTGAAGAAGAAAAGAGGACAGGTAGCTTTCAATAATGTTTAAATAATGTAATCAAAAATGAAATTCAAAAAGAAAAATGAAACTATTCCTTTCTCTCTAATAAGGTGTTTGTAGGGATAGGCTGCATAGATTGATCTACTTTAGTTTTGCTTTTTTTTCCCAGTGGTTTGTTTTAACATACTATACTGTGAAATTGTCACAGACTGGGTTGAACACACTTTTATATGTATCTTGCAATTGGATTGTTGAATGAAAATTATATGAAGAACAACAAGACATAAACCAAGAGTCAATGTTATCCTTTTTAACCCTGCAATACTGAGCTTAAACTAAATGCATATATTCCAAAGGATCACAGATCATAAATGTTTGTAATACGATGTCACCTTAAGTTCACTGATGAGATTCCAATACAGAAAGAATCCTGGGTTTGTGAAATAGATAAGTGGCCATTTCTTCTATTTTACCTTATACATATTTTACATTACACAGGAAGTAACTTTACCACTTGCTTGATCCTCTGTATGATTGCATCAGAATTTTATGGATCAAATTCTGGGCCCGGGGGTGGGGAGGAGGAGGGAAGCATTACAATGGAAGTGGTTGATGAATTAAGAGGTAATATCCACATCCTTCCCAATGCATCCAACTCCCAACCTCCCCATCTTTTAAGTACCATTTTGTTGGGATTTAGTTAGTTTGGCATGCCTAGGGAGATATTTGAAAGAATTCTGATTGAAAATGTACAAAAAAGGGGGAAATCAGCTATATTCGGAAAGTGCCATGAGTGTTTATTCTACAAACCAAAAGGTCATGGAGAAATATTTTACATAGGATCCAATCTGAGTCAGTCACCAGGACCAGAGGCTTATTCTTCCCAAACTTTTGCACTTAAGCTGGAGCCCAACCTCAGGGAACTTCTCAATCTCCAGGATGTCTGCACTGGGCTGTTTTATGTGTAGTATTTAAGTGACGCCTGGTTGTGTGTGGCTTTTAGTTCTTGATTGGGGTGTTGATGGTCAACTATTAAGTCAACTATTAAGCTATTGATTGTTGATTCCTAGTGCTGTCGTGCTCTCGGCTCCTATGTAAACTGGTGATAAATCAGCACTCCCGTTGACTGACAAGGCTTCAATCATTTCTCTGGCTATTTTTGTCCCTGCTCAGTCAACAGTCTCAGTAGTTGTGAAATTGAATGCATGTCCTTGTTCATTGCAATGTGAGGCTATCAATGAGTTCAATTCTCCTTGTCTAACCGCTCGCTCAGGTTCTTATAATTTGGTGGTTAGCTTCTTCCCCATCTGTCCTTCATAACCACAGGGGCAATCCTTGCAGGGATTCTGGTTAATTACATTAGAAGTTTCTCCTACCTCCAAACAATCTTTATACCGTATGGTTTCATTTTTGATTGTAATTCCATTTTTATCATTTGAGAAATATTTCTCTTGTGGTTTTAGGCTTTTAATCCTGTAAGCCACTTAGAGTCACTTTCAAATGAGAAGGAAATCAATGGAAGGAGGGAGGGAGGGAGGGAGGGAAGGAAGGAAGGAAGGAAGGAATTCTATTCCTTTCTGTCATAGAGAATTTTTTTTTGTAAAAAAAATTATTTGGGTTTTCACAAAACACAATACAAATAAAATATCTTTTTTTGAAAATAGCATGATCCCGTTATCACTTCTCCAGACACAAACTCAATTTCACATTCATCTTTGTATTCTATTCCATATCTTATTACTATTTTAGTATTTTCTCTGTGATTTTTCCCTTCCCTAATTTTCCTCAACCTTATTTTTAATCATCTCAATCCTTTCTAAATTCAATTATATATCTTTTTCTAAGTTTCAATATCTTTCAAATCATTATATTTATATTTTTGTCTGTCCTGTTTCAATTTCATATTTTCTTTTATCTTTAAACAAATTTTCCCCTGTAGTTACTGATTGGAGTATGCCACCTTTGTATCTTTTAGTTTTTGTCCATTCAAATCTTATTTAAACTTCAATTTATACCTTTACAATAACAACATTCAATATCTAACCTCTATTTTATAACACATAAATTTTGCCAATCAAATTCTGCTTGGTACATTCTTAAAATACACACTAAGTTCTTAAAGAAAAATTATATGTATAACAATAGTACATAAAATACTTATTCTATTCCAATTCAGCTCAACCATTAATGTTAGTTACAATCTTCCATTAATATTAATTAACATCTTTAACATTTCTTTTCAATTAAATATCATACTTCCTTGGGAACACTTATAATATTTCCATAATTTTTTTCATATTTCTTTCATATTTCTCTTCACTTAATTTTTTATAAATCATTAATAACAATTAAAATGTTCCCATCCTTTCCTAATTTCATTCTCTCATTCTCTTTATTTCATTTATTTATTAACAAACATTCCATTCCATTACAATTTCTATTTCTAATATAACAATGCTATCTTATGTACCCTTGCAGAATCCTCTCTTTCAATTAAATTTTCACCCATTGTCTCTATGTCTTCTAAATAGGCTTATATCTTTAATCCTTGTACGTTTTCCCTGTTTCTCTATATCCTGTTTCTGTCCTTTATAACTTATTTTCCTTTCCTTCTTCCCACTCTTCTTCCCCCTCCCACTTTTGACCCCTTGTCTCTCTAATTCTAATTCTCTCTTCTGTAATCCTCTCTTCTGTTTCTTCCTAAGATTGTAATTGCTTTTCAAACTCTTCTTTTTTTTGGTTGTTTTTTCAAATCTTAAATTTTTCACTCTCTTTCCCCCCTTTCCCTTTTTCCCCCCTACATAGAATTACTTGGTCATTTAAAATTGCTTCTTCTTTGTCCTGCCCTTCTTGTTCTAGACACATTTCTTGTTTCTCATAGTTCAAGATCTCCATTGAAATACGAAGCCAAAAAAGCCTCTTCCTTCTTGTGCATCTTCTTTCTGTTTTTTTAAGTTCCATTTTCAATTCTTCCAAGAGTGATGCCATTTTAAACACTTTTAAACAACCACCCAATTGATTTTAATCATTTAAGTCCAATAACCAAAAATCCAAAAATCACCAAATAATCCAAAGCTGTTTCTTCTTGCTTCTTTTTTCCACTTTCTCTTCCTGGGGTTCTATTTATCTTGTTACAAAGTTTCAGTTAGAATATATCTTTTAGGAATCTTGTTAAAGTTTCACTGTTAATTCCTTTTACTTCCAGGTGGTCTCCTTCATTTTTACAGATCCCACCCTTTTATTTTTTCCTTTTCTCTCCTTTCCTTCTTTTTTAAAAAATTTAAATATCCAAAAAATTTTATTATCACTTTGACATTTTATTTTCAGCTTAAATTCCTACTAATGTCAAAGTGAATTTTTAATCAATTTCTTGCTTAAGTCTCTTAGCTGTCAATATGGAGAAGAAGAAAAAAAAAACCCAAATCTTTGCCCTTCCCTCTCTCCTTCATCGCTTCAAAAGTCTTCTTTGGGAACAGTTATTCTTTATAGTTCAAATTCCAAGGTACTTTTTTCAGTTCAACCCGGTCAATAAAAACTTTACCTTCTTATCTTCCTCCTGCACAATCTTTTCCAGTCGAGTTCTTCTTTGAGGTGGCCATTTCCGACCACTGCTGCAACCGCCTTAGGGAAAGGGAGTAATGGCCAGCTGAGGAGGAGAGATGTGGCTCTCCTCGACCCTGCTAGCAGTCTCCCCCCTCTTTACCACCTCTACGGGGTGGCTTTTGCCCTGAATCCAGCCAGCTCGGGGCGCTCCTGTGGCAAGCACAGATCAAAACTGCACACGATCGCGGATTTTGGTCTGTCACTGAAGAAGCTCAAACCAGAAGTCCCCAAGAATTTTGATCAGATGCTGTATGTGATCCCATCAGGGACAATTCTTTCCAACCTGGATCTTGTCAGATGTTTTGATATAATTCCCACTGTCCCATAATATCAATGTACATAGCAGTTGCAGTTTTAAACAGGTTGGAAAAGACTGATTTAATAAGTTCTGGACATTTTCTCACCTATCAACCCATTACCAAACTTTCAGCTTAGGTACTCAAACTTCCTGCTTTCGTATAAGGGAGTCTTAATATCACCCTGTCTACTCTTGATCAAACCTCAGAAACCCCTTATTTGGCTCATGCACGATCTCTCTCTCTCTCTCTCTAATTCAAAGAAGCACAAAAAGTGTTATTTTTCACATGTTAGCCATCTGAGGGTTTGCTTTATTAGTAGAACTGCAATGCGAGTATATAAAACAATGTGTTGAGCATGTTTATCTTTAGTAACTTGGCAAAATATATGTAAGTAAAGTCCAAAGATACTTTGGCTTCAGGTCACGCAACTGAGCTTATGTTGAGTTGTCAAGCAACAGCAGCTATATAAAAAATATTTTGTTTTTGTTAGTTGTCTGCTTATGGCAGGGGTATCAAACTCAATTTCATTGAAGGTCACATCAGGGTTGGGTTTGACCTCCGAGGGCTGGATGGGGGGGCTGGGGCTGGCCATGGGGTTTATGGGCATAGTGGGTGTGACACGGGACTTCTCTGCAGACAGGGTTTAATAAACTTCTAAAAATACAGAGGCGTACAGTTCTGTGATTCTGGTTTTTTAATACTTACTTCATCTACTTGATCATCTTATGAGGGAAAGACCAGATCAAAACACCGATTCCATAGGAAGATCAGAACTATAAATTATTGACATAGACTATAGTAGCAGAATCCTGCAAGCCTGAAAGATAAAATATTTTACTTTCCCTCCCTTTAATAACCTTCTGAGTCAAGGAAGGCCTCATGGAAGACTCCGGGGGCCCTGTTTTGGGCCTGGGAGGTCTCCTGGAGCACTCTGGAGGCCAAAAGTGGTTGCAGGGGGTATGCCCACCACCTATGCCCCATTTTTGCTAGCAGAGGCACCATGGGCTGGTCCTTTGGTAGTTCCAGACCAGCCCCGCGGGCCAGATCTAAGCACCCCACAGGCCAGATCCGGCCCGCAGGCCTTGAGTTTGTCATCACTGGCTTATAGCAAAGCTATCAAAGTTTATAGGAAAGCTTTGACTTTAGTCAGGTTCAAAAAGCAGCCACTTTGCCTTCTGCGCATCTTCCAACACTGTTATTAGATTGAGAGCTACAACCTGAACACTGATTATATATTCAATAATCACACGTGCTCTACATGAATTCCATTTGTGAAGGGGTGAAAACTTCAGCAAGAAGCATACGTTAATTTGCTTTCAATAATGGCAGAATCTTAGAATTAGAATAACGAAAAGAAATAATGTCTTCAATGTTCAATTTATTAAATTAAGGACTGATTTGTCAATCACAAACCATAATGGATCTTCTTCCTGTTTGTGCATTAATTTTCCATTTGAAAGGAGTGGAAAAATGGGAATTGATAAATCCAAGGCCAAACTTTAATTCAGAAGAAACATCTTAACCCCCTTGAGGTATTTTGCTTTCCTTCATCTTTGTTGAACGGTATCTGGATATTTTCTAATAATTTTCTTAGCGTTAGACCAGAAATCATGAAACAATGGTTGTCCAAACGTATCACTATCAGCTTTACACTAACGATCAGTGATGAATCATGCTGGGATTTGTGAGTGATAAATTGGTAATTTCATGAAAAAAAAATGTGTCTGATTTCTAAGATTCAACACCAGTTTGATGTTATATAAACAATCAATCAAAGTTGTTAATTGGAGTTGTGATCTATCCCACTTGAAGGGCAACAAGTTGGAAATGTGATTTTTTTCCTTTATAGCAGAAATATTAGGCAATAAGTACAGAGAATCCTCGATTAGTGAAAATTAGAACTGGCAAATTCCATTGCTAAGGGTCCAAGTCACTTAAGAAAAAACATCACATAAGCACAACAAAATTATGACTGCACTTCCACTTTCATCATTGAGATGTCGCATGATCACAACTTGCAGTTTCACTTATATGTTCTCCATTAATTCTGCTTATTAGAAGCCAGTTGTGAAATACAAAAAATGGTGATCACATGACTGTAAGAGGCTGTGACTATTGTATATGTCCACCAGTTGTGAAATGCCTAATAGCAATCATGTGATGGCCGAATGCTGCAAGGGTCATAAGGAATGTCGCAAAGAGTTTTTTTTTCAACCACTCTGACATCAAACAGTCGCTTAACAAAGTATTCAGTAAGCAAATACTACCTGTATATTCACAAAAAGGATATTCCTTGTCTTTCGCATGAAATATATTTGGTATGACCTACTAAGTAGGATGCTGAATTGTACAATAAAATTATATTTGAAAAATCTTGAAAAGATACACTACAGCTAATCCTTGACTTACAACAATGCATTTAGTCGTAAGTTACAACTGCGCTGAAAAAAGTGACTTACGACTGTTTTTCAATGTTTACGAACATTGCAGCATCTCCATGGGTCACATGATTAGAATCTGGCTGCTTGGCAACTGACTCATATTTATGACAATTATAAGTTTCCGAGGGTCATGTGATCACATTTTGCAATCTTTTGACAAGCAAAATCAAAGGAGAAGCCAGATTTTACTTAAGAACCATGTTTCTAACTTAACAACAGCAGTGATTCACTTAACAACTGTGGCAAGAAAGGTTGTTAACCAAGGCAAAATTCTCTTAAAATCGCCTCAGCAACATAAATGTTGGCTTCAATTGTGGTTGTAAGTCAAGGACTACCTGTAATGTGCCATCTATAATTGTGAATGATAGTAGTTCTCTATCTCAGTAGAATTATCTTCCTAACTGTAAATTAAAAATTAAAATTCCGGTCCCAATTGTGTCATAACTCAAGGGCTATCTGTAAAGTTTTATGTGTATTCTGCCTATCCACAAAGAGTAGAAGAAACAATTCTTCTTGCCAAAGGCAGTTCAAGTTAAAGTAAAGTGTGGAGTTAGGGTTATGGATTAGAATTGGAGCTACTCAAGTCTGCCCTGTACTGTAGAGTTTTTGGGCCAGTCATTCTCCTCAGGGAAACCATTGAGGATGGAATTTGAGAATGGAAACGTCTGTGGTGCCTTGAAGTGCTGGGAGGAAAGGCAATATATCCATTACTGGAGTTTTTCAACAAGAGACTAGACAGCCATTTGTCTAGAATATATAGGTTGAACAGGGGTTTGGATTAGAAAGCCTCCGAAGTCTCTTCCAACCATTTATTTTCTCCCATTAGCATTTCATTATCAATAATAAAATACATTAAATACCGCTAAAAGAGAAGTCTATTTTGATATAAGTTAAAAAAGAAAAATCCTTATTTTCCTAGTAAGCATTTAGAAAAGAAAATAACAGGAAGGATACCTTCTTTTGCCTGTTTTCTGCAGTAACCAACTGTGCTGCCATCCTCTCTTGCATTTTTCTGCAATGCGCCATAACAGCTTCCAAAATTGAGAGCGGGTTGGTACAGATAGACTTCTTCTCTTTGGCACCAACTCCTGCTTCATAATCTCGCTGCAGAGCCAAAAATGGGTCACTAAGATTAAATCTGCCATACCGTTCCTGGATGAAAACCTCTTTCCTCCGTGCCTGAAATATTACATTAAGAGACAAACACAAATAATTAATGATCGTTGAATTATGTATTCACAGACTTAACAACCCCACACACCTGCTGCTGTAAAGCAATCAACGCCCTGCATCATGTTTGGATGACTACAAATTATTTCAGGGTCTTTAACAACAAATCAACGCATTTTAGAATATGTATGTTTTGTGGCAGTTATCTCTCTAACATGTCATTCCTTTGAAGCATGACGAGTAACACAGAAAGTAAATATTAACAGAGAGTAACTCACTAGTTTATAAATGGAATTTTTATTTAAAGTTAACAATAAAAAGTGCTCAAAAATGTTCTCAGGATTTTGTTAAAGTGGTAGTACTTATGAAAATCAGTTGGCTTCTAGGGCAAATAGATTTAACATCATTTTTGCATATTTATCAAAAACGCTTATTATTTTCATTCATTTTTAAATTTTGCAAACCAACGAGTTTTTTTTTGCTAACATTAGTTTGACCAGTCAGTGCTACATAACTTGCACTCCTGTGTTCTTTTAGAACCGAGATTTTAAAGAGTATTCATGAAGACAAAATAGGCGTGTTTTAGTTGAATAGTCAGCAGTGCTTTTAATCAGTCTTATGGATATATGTGGAACAAACAATATATAAATATATGTGATCCCTTCAAGGGAGGCCAGGTCAGGAAATTGAAGTCACAAGCAAATAATACAAAATTCTATTAATACAGGCTTTAATAAGAAAATCTTGAAAGTGTGGCAACATTTCTCATTTCTCTGTCCACACACACACACCGGGGGGGGGGGGGGGGGGGGGGGGGGGGGAGGGAGAGAAAGAGATAGACAGACCAATAAAGATCAGTTTGCAGTTTGTAAACATAGTATTATAGTAGATCTCCAATTTTTGGTCCAAGTGAAACAAAACACTTTGACTCATGTAAGTAAATTTTGGTGGATAAATACACCAATCTGGAGATATGGATATGTTTCCGATATAAACCAACTAATACAATCTTCTGTTCAAGCAGATTTTAGATAAAAAATATTGGTTACACAGTGACACAAATCATTTTAGAAATACTGTCAGGGAAGAGTGGGATTGACAAGTATGGGCAAGCTACTGCACAATAACAATGTGTAGCAGTCATAGAGAAAACTATATCAAGTACAGTTCACACTTTTATTGGTCCCGTGACCTTATCTGCAAGTCATGGCTAGCACAAGTCATTTGGTTGAAAATATATGGTTTCTGAAACATAGCTGGCAACCAACATCATGAGATGCACACTCTACAAAGATGGATTTATGGCTACTGTAAGATTAACCAAACAAGAGCTACCCCTTATTTGAAAAGAACTTAACATTTCGTTTATTGTCTCAATGCTAAACAAAAGACATATAGTATGTAATTTTGTTATGACTCTAACATAAAAATTTAGCATTTGCATATATGAAATACATACCCAAAATGCTTGCCTCCTACATACTTCATTCTAATCACTGTGCCACCCTGGCTCTAAAATGTATTTGTGAAAAACATTTCAGAGCAGAACATCTTTAACGTTGGAAATTTTGCAAACAAAGAAATTTACATTTCTTCTCAAGTTTGCATTCCATCAGCTTCACAAATATAAGTTAACAATTTTAATTGGGACTGACAACTCCATCATGAAGCAACACTGTCATAAATCAAATAATTGTAACCGTGCCAATTTACAACAACAGTTCCAGATGTGATCCTTAAACATTATGTTACATTATTGCTAGCTTCTCCATTGACTTTGCTTGTCAAAAGCCATCAGTGAAGGTTGGTGATCATATGACTGTGGGATGCTGTGACCATTGCAATTGCACAATGGTTCCCAAGTGCCTGAATTGCTATCTTGTGACTGTGGAACACTGCAACCACTTCAAGGTCTGATCATAATTCTCCTCATTGAGCGTAATTTTGCAGTTGTTGAATGAATGGTTGCCAAGCAAAGACTATATATACTGTTTTTAAGAGGTCTGCCTCCCTCCCATTGCCACCAGTATTGCACTGGCCTATCCTCCAAACAGTATTCTAGCATTGATAGTTTAAGTCAAATTCCTTGTAAATTGAAATATTAAAAAAGTATTAGGAACAAGCTGTAGGAAGATCCAGACTTTGAACAGGCAAAAAAATGAGAAAAACTTCTTCTTCATCTCCATCTTATTCTTACCCTACAATTCAGGATCAAAATGAGATTTCGGATGAACCATAGCTATAGTATAAAGGAAGAACTGCCAGGAACTAAATTTCTGAAGAAAATGTGAATCCAAGAGAACTAATACTAGATTTCAGTATGTCTCTTTGTAATAGTTGAAAATCGGAGATCATTTTCCAGAGATTATGTTATGTTATACAAACACATAAGTCAACTTATTTTCTCTAAATATTTGGTTCTGAAATGTGTGTTCTAATAGGAAATCTTCATCAGGAATAAACTGTTTTTACTTGATGATCAAGAATATTCATTTTTCATGACATCAAAAGCATTAGAAAAAAGGAAAAATGCATACTTTTCAGCTGTTTTCCCTCTTGATAGATTGTTCTACAAATACAGATGTTTTATCACATTTGTTTCCATAGTAACAGAATATTGCTACATATACAATTATGATATCACTGGAGAATTAGCTTGAATAGTGGTTGCCAAGGAGACCTCCTCTATTCAAAAAGTTTGCTTTTTTAAAGAATGGAAATAATAAGAAAAATTAGGTTATGCTTCTTTAATAAGTCTTTTTTAATGTTGATTTTGTATTTTTAAAATCATAATTACATAACCTTTCTCCATAGAGAAATGAAAAGTCCCAACTCAGATTAGATTTTAGTATAAATGCAAGTGTTCCCCAAAGGAAACTACATTCAAGGAAATTCACAATAAGCAAAATAAATGATCAATAACAAGACTCAGAATTTCAAAAATATTTTTTAAATGTAATACCAGCATTTCAACCATGAATAGTAAAACTTGCAGTTTTTTATTGTCCAGTATGCTTTACTCGGTCAACCTTCTAATAGAATCTGTCAAACTTTCAATAAATTATTTTGGCTGCACCCAGATTATTTTCTTTCTCCATTACCTTGGCTAATATTATCTACGCTTTCCATTCCAAATAAATTTTGTACCCTGCAAGTCCACAGAAGCATTTCCTGCACCAAAATGGTATACTTAAAAACAACTAGCTAACAATACTATCACTGACACTGCATATTTCTCAATTTAGCCAGATCAGATAGACATTTTCATTTAAATTAGTACACGTAAGACACCATCTGCAAATTGTTCTTTGAGATTAGCATCCAAGAAGACATGGATAAAGTAGTTAACCCTATAAAATGCCCTGATTGGTCAAATGCATTTAAGAGATTCCTGATGGTCAGCAAAAACCTGTAGAACAAAATAAATGATTTTTTAAAAAAAGATGGCAGCACTTAAAGATCAGGAAGAGCCAACATAGTGAACCATGTTGATAATCCACATAGAATAAATTGTAATCTTAAACTCTAATTCAGAAAGATTAACATCTGAACTGACCATTGATAGTGCAGGTCTTAGGTAAGCCATTAGTTTAATTCTGTATGTCATGTATACCAGGTGATCACCTGTGTACCAGGTGATGTCATGTACTTTATACCAGGTGACAGGTATAAAATCTGTATAAGAAGCTCCATAACAATTACTAGGAAGACAGTTGATGGGTAAATAAAACAGGCACACAATTACTTTGGACAGTGTTTTTATCATTAACTTTAAATGATAGTTATTGATATCATTATTTTATTAAAAGTTGTTTGTTTTAATAATGTTATTTTTGTTTATTTTTCATTTATCAAAAGTGTTGAAATCACTCATCTCCCTCACAGAGGGACTCTGGTCAATGTAGAAGACAAATATATTAAAACGCTAGCTGGATACCCATGCTTCACTAAGAAGCTATGTGATCGGGCTTAGTTTTGGGGGAGGAAAATAAGAGGGGAAGGGAATTCTGCCTCTGCCTACCAGCATTCAATGATATTCCTCTGGCTAGCGTCCTGTCAGTGCGTTGAGAGAGTTGAGGGCTGTTTGGAAACTCAAGCAGCATTTGCTGTGTGAGCAAGAAGGAGACAGCAAGGAGCCTGGGCATGGCTAAAGCTGCTTGGTGCTATGAAACTAAAACTGAAACTCCTCTCCTCTGCTTGCGTTTTGCATTTGGAACAGATTTCTTTGCAGGTGGGGCGGGGGAGTAGAATTCCTTAGCATCAGAGCGTGTTAAGAATAATATACGAAATATTAATGGTCTGATGGCCATTTTGAAAAATCCTTAAAAGTCAATTAAAAGGAGGGAGGGGAACTTTTAGGGTGCTAAATCATACCCCTGGCTTCTGTGAGCCCCATGTTAGGCCACAGAGCCACATTTTTACACCTTTCTGACAGGTCAGGAGAGTGGGGTACCATATGGGAGGACACACTGCCAGTTGGACTTCTCCCTAGGTAAGCTAAACTGAGGATACGTGGGGCTCTAAAGGTCAGAATCAACACTTTGAATTGGACTGGGAAGCAAACTGGCACCCAATGCAGCTTGTGCAACAAATGCAGCTTGTCTTGGGAAAATAGGTTCTTCACGATTATTAGATAAACATATTTATATCTATGTCAATTTTTTTTTTTTGCAATTTTATCAAAAATTACAATTACAAGGATAAAAACTACAAACAAGAAAAGGTGAAGAAAAGAAAAAGACAATAGAAAAAAATAGAAGTAAAAAAGGAGAATATCATGAAGAAAAAGAAAAGATATAAAAATGACCCTTCATAACAAGTGCAAAGAATTTTAGTAATGTATCACTTTCTCTTAAAACACTCCAAAAGATCTTTTCTTCCCTTATCCCATCCCTTATCTATCAAAATATCCTTTAAAAATTTAGTCATGATTTTATTCATGATCAGCAAAAGTCTATGAAGGATTACTAGAGAAAACAGCATATCTATTGTAGGCTCGATCAGATAAACCAATTCTAAATTCCTTCCTTTTATTTTTGATAATGTTGGTCTTAGTCCTTTCAAATAATGTTCTGGAACCTGATGTCTTTTCAATTTTTTTCTGTATAGCTTCTCATAAAATTATTCAATGCTTTAACAGGGCTCTTTTGTAAAGCCAATATAAAAAGAGTATACAGGGCAATCTCTTGGTTTGTTATTAGCATATCCCTTTTAATCATTAAGACATCAGGCACTTTCTTTTATATGTCCAATATAGCCATTTCTCTCCCATATTCTGTTAACTTGCCATTTTTAAATCTACTTTCCGATCAGTACCAGTCTTGTCCAGTAAAGCATGTTCCTCTTCCATAACATATTTTAAACTACACTCTATCTGTAGAAGCAGACACTCTTAAAATTAACTTTTGGGTCCATTATTCAAAAATATCCTTCAATATCTCAAATGTTAAAATATTTTGTTCAATTCTGTATTAATAAGTAAAATTTAAGTCTTCCAGAATACATAAATATGATATGGTGTTGTAGATCAATATGAAAACTTAGTTTTGCCAACCTGAAGTTGTACAAGTATGGTGGTTTCTAAAAGCAGCGCCTAAATTGGTTGGAAATGGGAAATAAAGTCTAATATATTTGGATGCCAACCGATTAAAGGAAACTTATAAATTATTACAGTGGAAAAGTAAACTGTAACATTTTGTTTTCTTATGTAAACCATCCAGAAAGGTTCTCAACTTGCCTTTTCTGACCAATGACATTTATCAAGAGATGAGTTATTTTCTTGACTCTGAATTTAAAAAATGACTCAAACTGGTCTTAGTGCCTAAACACCTACAAGACAAAGAAAAGGAAAGGACAATAATTCCTGAAATCATGCTCAGAGTTCTTGACATATGTCAGTTTTGACACTTGTTAGTTCTTTGCCTTTCCTATAATCTTGAGTCTACATTCTCAAATGGCAAATTCATTCTTCCAGCTGCAAATTCAATGACAGTATTCATCTAAGCCTATGTAACCAAAATAGGCCATCCATATGCTGCTATAGTATTGGCAAATATCAGCAGGCTTGGGGAAAAAATACCAAATTTGTAAAATAACAAAACCTCTTTAGGAAAGAAAAACAGAAGAGTCCAGAATAGCCTGTGGAGACTGAAGGTGCCTAGATGATACAAAACACTGACTGTTGGGAATGGGAAAAAAATATTAGAAGGAAGGGACAGAATGGAATGGAACATCTATTAAATGATATGGCTAAATAAACTTCGTTTATATTATAATTTGGTCTCCATACTATGAGGAATCTATGAATTAATTTTCATAAAACATCCAGCTATTTCAAGAATGGGAGGAGGGAAGGGAAGGGAAAATATAAGAATTGTTCTTGTTGAAAAACTGTGATATACATCTGGCACAAATGTATAAAGAGCCCTGCCAGAAAACAGGAAGACTATCAATTTGTATCCAGTGTATTCCATTGTCTACCAGATTTCACTCAACAATCCTATGTTTCCTATTTAACAAACTGAAAGCACCTTTGGGTTTGGCGTTCAGTAGTCAAATATTCTTAGCTATTCAATTTTTATATCATTCAGATTGAGAGGAGAAAATGTACTGTGTATAACACCCTTAAAGCAATTGTTGAGCTGCTTTGATATTATGTTTTCTTGGAAGGCAATTAAGAGCTGCACTACAGAGGAATCAAAAATAAACTATGAGTAATGTACATGTATTCAGGAGACATTTACATATGTGCTTGACATTTCAGGAGCTGAATTGCAGACATTCTTTCAACCCACTGCCACTGCATCAATAAACTATATTTCTAGATGTGTTCGAGCTGATGTGAGTTAGGGTTCACCTTCCCTTCTACCAGTCCAGGAGATCATTAATTAGAGTCTTTCATGAGATAGCGTCACCAGCTATACTTCTTCATAACCAGAGAAATATTTATCAGGAACGACTTGCTGCAATAGTAAACCTGCAGAATCAATCCTTCCTTCCTATTTCTCATATAAGCATGTGTTGAAAAACTTCTAGTCTCACACCCATAGCTAGGATGTCTGAGAACCCTAAGAAGATAACTGCTGGAACAGCCAAAGAAAAGGAGAAAAATCACCTATAGGATTAAATACGGATCAAGGACTTATCCATAGATAACACTTTGAGAACAGTTAAAAGGACTGGACTACGATGTTATGGAAAGGATATTCCTTGATTAACCCTCGTCATAATGAATACATTTTGAATATTTACCATATCACCACTTTTTTTCTTTAACTTCAGTAGAACAACTTCAGATGCATGAGCCTGATCATTTGGAATCATTGACTGCAGGGCTGAAATGATTGTAACATGGCTTTTCACTATTATCCACCAGCTGGTTTTTATTCCATGACTTAAAAATTAAATACTTTTTTTGAGACAAACACAATGCCTTGGTAAATACTTGTTTGCGCCCATGTAGTTTTCTTGGCAGAAAATCAAAATACTTTGTCATTGCCTTTTTGTCAGATGACCCAGGCATCTCTGGTAGTCCTCCACCCAACTCCCAAACTCTATTTGACCAATCAGGGGATCGATCAAGTTTGCTATGGTTGAGGCTGAGATATAGAACTCCCATTCTTGAATCCCAAAGGGCAGAATAAGTAAATTTATCTATTTTGACATATTGCAAAACAATTATACAATTTGAAGAGAAACCAGATGAGCACTATGGAACAACTTCATCCCAAATTCAGAACTGTCATCTATTTAATATTTTATTTATTCCTTTTTTCAATTTATATTGTTTATTCATTTTGTCCATGAGATGATGATAACGATGATATGATGGTGGTATCTGTGTTAGCGCGCTCCTTAAAGCAGGAGTAGGCAACTATGGTGGGCGACTATTCTGGGAGTTGAAGAATTGTGGAGTTTAACTCCCGGAATTCCTGAGCCAACCCTAACCCTCACCCCAACCCTAGATGAGGAATACTGAGAGTTGAAGTCCACAGGTTGTAATGTTGCCAGAGCTGCCCACCCCTGTCTTAAGGTAAGTAATGCATTTATCTGAAGTCCGCAGACGTGCAAGGAATTATGTGTGTAAAGAGCGTGGGGCCCACATATGTCAAGAATAACTTTGTTTTTACACAAAGAAGACCCACATTTCAAACTACCTGCTGATGCTCTGCTCTGTTTCTGCCACCAGCAAACATGGCAATTGGCAAGTGCTGTAGAATAGGCAATCACCATCACTGAGGCAATAAAAGGTTTCAAGAATTATTCTAGGGAGATCTGCCTCTCCCTTATTCCTTAGTTTCATTTATGAGATTAAAGCAGTTTTATTACTTCCCAAGGATAATTGAATACAAGGGTAAATTATATGCTTTATTGCTAAACTTTCAGTAGAATCCTCTACTGTGTTTGGAATAATAATTAATTTAAATATTTTCCTTTTTTTTTTTTTTTACTGGCAAGCACTTGCGGAAGACAGTTTGGATTTTAAAATTGATGTACTATTTATGAACAAAAATTGAAGCCCCCTAAAGTATCACTGATTGCAGTGGGATTCTCAAGTTCCATTTGACTGTTGCCATTAGATTTCATCTTTGTTACCACAAGAGATAATTGTTCTATTTACCTCTGGATAACACTAAAATTGGTTAGGCATAATTTGCTAGATTCAAAGTTCTCTCAAATTTAATTTGACTTAAGAATTCTTCTTAGTATATCGTGAAAGACAGATAGCAACTACCTTGGAAAAAGAATATTCAATTATATGCATATCAACCCTTATATCTTGCTCGAATCACTTCCTCCACTCTAATGGAGTAGCTGCTGTCAAAGGACCAGTGCTAGTTAGAAATGAGAAGAGAATGAAAGCAAAGTTCACGAGTAGTTTTGGCTGTCCAAGAAGACAGATTAAATTTCAGCAGGTGCCTTAAAAAGTCAGCTATAGAAAGCCAGACATTAAATAATACGTACTCGGGGCACCATTCACAGTTTGAAGTCAACAGAAAATGTAGCCCATGGAAGAAAAGGATATACTCTTATTTAATAAAAAAAATTCCTAATTAGTTCCATATGAGAATCATATATCATTTTTCAAATCCAAGACTAAATAAGTATTTTGGGCTACTGAGATGACTGCTTCTTGGCTTCCTGATCTTGGCTTTCTGATTTCAACCAGTAAAACTGATATTGCTCAAGATATTCATCTATAATATATTCAAGATGTAATGTTTGTACTCTGAAAGAATGTAAAAAATAGACGGACTTTTCATTCTTGGCTTCATTTGATAAAGATCTTAATTGTATTATGTGCATCCCAAAATCAATGGATGGCTTGTCTTCTACAGCTTTGCCTGCTACTAAAACTCTTATTGTATTTGTCTGTTTGTTTGTACTCCCCCAACTTAGTGTATATAATGCATTATATTGCTACAATTTTTGAATCAGATCTGGTAACCTAAAGAATATATAAAAAAATCCAGGATCCATTGTTCCATCCAGCATTGGTTAAAAAAAATGGTTACCTAACATTTAATATTCATTCTGGTTACATCAGACTACACTACCTTCTTCTCAAAGCATAATCTAACAGATCCCAGGATTGTCCAGGGATTAATATTCATTCTCCCTCCATGTGTGCATGCATTAATTTATTGAGATATGTTTTGAAATGCTTCAGAAAGGACCAATTTCAAGTTTAAAAGAGCCACTCAACCCAGGGAAGGATTTTTCTAAACTATTCATTAAGAGATACTCAGTTTTTCAAACAACAAAAATGAGTATGAATGTTGATGGCCACTAAAGCTACATTTCTTTGCATAATAATCCAGCACAAGGGTAATCCTTTTTTCTATCCCCTTCTAAGTCTTTGTATGGTCTCTAATGCAGACAGGAGTTACGCATGGAGACACCCCCAAAATAATGTATATCTTTTTCCAGTGTGGGTAAATTTCATAAAAATAGATTAAAGTGATATTGAAGTTATATTGAAATTTAAACGGAAGGCCTTAAATCAACTTAGGGCACACATTTTGTTTGTTTGATATTCCCAAAGGTGCTTTTTCAAGAGGCCGCTGGACTTTCTGGTTGTTGTTTTTTTTTTTTTCAGAAGCTGAAGAAGCTTCTTGGATGAGAAGCGAAATGTCTTCAAAGAAAAACAAAAAACAGAAAGTCCAGCTGCCGCCTGTCTTTGGGACAACCATGTCCTGGATGACTGAGGATCTCCATAGACTCCATTTGTCTGATCTGTTTATTCATCTCACATTCCTGCCCTGGACTCAAGTCTATTTTTATCAGGCTGTTTTATTGACAGTGGCTGTACCTCCTGTCCTCATCGCCTCAACACCAAGCTCCTAACTTACCAGTCTAAAGTAGTTTTCCAAACTGTCAGGAGTGGACAATGAGCATCATCTCTTGCCAGAATGGCAGAACATACTGGCTGGCAAAGGTGAGAGCTATTAAGCCGACTGAGCTATGTTCTAACTTGCTACTCTTAAATTTTGGTAACGAAAGCCAGGGACTGAAATGCTTGCCCTCCTTAAAAGAACATCTTAAAATAGAAATTCAGAGCATTTTGTGATCTTGGTATGTTCATCTGCAACATGTAAGAAATTACAATTGTACTAAACACAACGGACACGCTTACTTCTTCCTCATTTGTTGATGGACGTACAGATAGTTTCCGTGCAGAACTGCCTTGTTAAGCAACCATTCACAGATAGGAAAAAATATGAAAAGGTGGTTGCTAAATGAGGACTAACTCATGGTATATAATCTGTAGCTAGCAAGCAGCTCTTGGAAGGCCTGTTTGGCAGCCTGCTTTTTAATCGGGATTTTCACTCTTTAACATCAGCACTGCTGTGTTTATTTCGAAGTCGTCATCAACCCTAGGAAAGAGCTACCATTGGAGCCAGTGATACCTTGAGAAGGTCCATTGTTGGTGCAATATCCACAGTTGACAGGACTGATGAAATCAGGTGGTTACCGAAGAAGCAACTAAAACTGTTTCTACAGATTCTGTGAATCCTGGTTGTTCAAGTTAACATTTTATGACTAAGAGAGGGAAGGGGTGGGGGAAAAAAGGAAGCGTCTCCTTTATGAATAGCAAGAAAGAAAACCTGAGTGCTGGGTTGGAGCTCAAAGCTTCTTCCTGTTCTTTATTCTCTTATGCTTGGATAACATGTGTGGGGTGCATGGGTGTGTAATAGAGGTAGCCCTTGCGTTACCAATGTAACGGAGCCTGCCAATTACATTCGTAACCCCAGGATTCATAAGAGTAAATCACATAACTTAAACACGATCCCTCTCTGCTTTCGCCCAGGCATTCGCTAATCAAACGCGCGGGTTTTCCTTAAGTACATATGAGGTATTTCAGGGTAGGGAAGGACATGGGGACGGGGCTTAGTGCTTTCCCCGACCCCCTGAGATATCTCATGCTTTCCTTCCCCCTCCATCCTACTTGACCAGAGTCACTCTCTTCAGGTAGCTCTCGATGATCAAGGGAGCTGTCTCCTCTTCAGTCTCTCTGCCAGTTTCGCTTGGAGCAAAGTCTTGCCAAGGCCTACAGGGACAAGAGATTGTGTCCCTATAGGCTCCGGGTCATTTTTGCAAAAAGCCTTTTTGCTGATGAGAACGGAGGCCAGGATAGCTGCATGTATCCCTTTGGGACTCTGGTTCTTATCAACAAAGTCCTCCTCAAGCCCTTTGCCAATGAGAATGGAGATCTCGCGCTACTGATCTTGCGCGATCTTGCAGTACTTTAGAAGCCTCCATTCTCTGCAAACCCACCCAAGGCCTGAAGCACCGAGCAGGCCAAGAAACCAAAGGCTCTCTAGATCTTTGCAATGAAAGGATCCACAAGCCTGTAGGGACTCGGCAGAGTGGGGAGGAGAATAGGCAGGGTGAATGTTGCAGAGCCTCCATGGTTGCTCATAAGTATGAATGACTGCCCTGTGCTGCAGCATTTGTAACTTTGGGACTGTGTCATAAACGTAAATGATTAGGTCGCAATTTTGAACAGTTGCTAAGTGAACTGCATAACTCAGGGATTACCTCTTGAAAGGAATACTTTTTTATTGAAAAGATGACTTATTTGGAAACCTTTTCCCAAATCTGACCTAGAGTTTAGATTCCCATGTGAGTCTTAGATACAGATCCATCTCTTGTTTCAAAAAGTTCAGTAGAGGAATCTGACATATTACTTTAGCAATCTACATGGGAAGCACTGCATTTCTAGCTATACAAGTATTTATGTATGTGGTCCTTACTTTTCTATAACCACGCCTGAAACTGGCAATGGTTTTACTCTATGCTTGACAATTAAATGTGCCCATCAAGAAAAGTGTGTTATTATTTGCAGTAACATCCATGTGACGAACTCATAACATCTAGACTTTGTGATTCCCTAAGTCTGGGAATCCAACAAGGGGACTGTAGGTGCCTGTAGGTGAAACTCGAAAAATTAGAATATTGCGCAAAAGTTCATTTATTGCAGTAATGCAACTTAAAAGGTGAATCAAATATATGAGATAGACTCATTACATGCAAAGCAAGATAATTCTAAGCCGTGATGTGTCATAATTGAGGTGATTATGGCTTACAGCTCACCTGTATTTGCATCTAGGAATGTCCCTTTCCATGACTTTCTAGTCCACCTGATTTTTAAAAAAAAGATTTTTTCTTGAGAGGCTAGAATGCTACAAATGCTACTTTTTTTAAATAAGTTTTTATTGGTTTTTAAAAACAAACATAAACAAACAAAACATAAAAACAGCAAACCATCTTCCATATATGTACAATGCTACTTGGATTACGAAGAATACCTTTGATTTCTTATAATCCCCCAAATAAAAATGTAACCCAATGTGCTCTTTGAAAATTTGCCCACTATCTTTAAAAAAAAAGTATGCTGGTGGACAGAAGACAATGAACGAGAGGTCCAGGCTGATTATGGGGAAAGTCTCAGGGTCCTGGAGGACAAAGGAAGAATTCTGCCTGTGCTGGGCATCTTTCATTATGTGTAGTTTTCTTTTTAAATGCAATGTTCAAAATGCTCCGTAATTTTTTTAGTATTGGTATAAAATGGGATAGTATATTTGATCTAGATTTTATGTACCGTAGGCAGGTATGTAAATATGTTTTGCCTGGCTGTTTTTTTTTTTTCCTGTTGGTGGAAGATGTTAATGTTGTCACATATTTCTGAGCTTTCATGGCTAGGCATACAGCTTGGCTTTAGAGGCGGAAACCTATCTCTGGTATTCAGTTACGGGGCTCTCTTCTGAGCAAAAATCTGGCGTTGATCGTAAGATCCAAGTTCCATTATGGTTCTTCCTTGAGCAAATTCTGAAACAAAATAATTCTCTTTAACCTCAAGGAGTTAACTGAGAAATGGAGCAGGGAAGGGGGCATATTTTGTCACTGGCATGTTGTTGGATGTGTGCATAATGTTCACCATCACAGTTGCAGCCATGTTGTGAGAGCTACCGTTACATCTCTCAAAATTCCAGTACTGTATGCTCATCACTAAAAAAATGTTGGGGCTCCTATTTCACTGATAACTGATATAGTGGCTGCAGGGGAGGAGAAGGAAACACAACCCTGGAGAGACGGGGGGGGGGGCGGGCTATGTTTGCTAAACCATATTCCAGCATAGTATGTAATTAGGATCATTGGATTTGGTGTTATGTTGATTCAGCAAAATTTACATCTAAACCTTGGCAGGGTTATTACACACACACACACACACACATACACACACACACACACACACACGGTATTCAGCTTTGTTCGGGTATTTTCCCACGTCATTATAGTTGTGCTTTTAAAGCTGTAGCAACGTTTCGGCAGAATCTCATCTGCCATCATCAGGCTTCTGTATTGTGTTCGTCTGTGAGTCAGGCTTTCACAGCGGTTTCAGTTTTAAATTTGGGGCTAGCCTACTGCTGTGCCAGAATGTTTTTTTCTTCATCCTGATTGGTTGGGAGTCTTGGTCTGTGTCTATTGGTCTTGGAGTTTGCTGTGTTCTGCTTGATTGGTGTTTCTAATATCTTTTGTCTGTTTTGTAGCATTTTTTTTTCTTGATTGGCTGGCAACATTGTGTTTCCTGTATTAGAGGCTTTTAGTGTGGCTTGGCTCCGAGTAAACGGACAGCTATCATTTATTAGGAAGCCAGGTTTCATCTGGGTGCCTGGTTGGGGTGTGTTTGAGCTGGAGGTATGGGGGGGGGTCTGTTTGTGCCCACGTGTTTGGCTGGCTTGTGGTGTGGAGATTTTTTTGTTTGAGAGTGTAGGTTTCCAGATAATTGACAGATAATTGGATAGGGATAACCCTATCCTCTAATAATTTAATGCATAAAAAATTAAAACACTCCAATCAGTGATGGGATTCAAAAGAAATTTACTACTGGTTCTGTGGGCTTGGCTTGTTTGGTGGGTGTGGCTTGGTGGTCATGTGACTGGGTGGATGTGGCCAATTCGGCAAGGTGGTGCAGCACTTTGCTGAGATGACGTTGAGTTGGCCATGCCCTCTCAGTCACATGACCAATGCTGCAGAGCCAGGGTGATTTCCTACATACCTTCCCCCCTCCTCCGCCCTTGGGCTGACAAAAAAAAAGCCCAAGTAAAGACCGCGACTCCCTGACGAGTCTGCCTGCTGAATGGGTTTGTTTTGGGGTGATTTTTGTTTTGTTTTTTTTCAGAAGCCCCTCGGAGATAAGTTTGCACCGCCAAATCTTACTGTACCTCTTTGTTGCGGCGCTCGCTGCCTGTTGCTGCTGTGGGTGCTGCTGTGGGTGTCTGGCTGACCAAGTAAAGAATCGCACTGGCTCAGGGTGACTGTGAGGAGCAAGAGGGGAAGCCAAGGTGCTCACCCCATAGCAGCCAACTTTGCTCTCTCTCACTCCGGTTAGGTGCTCCCGGTGTGCACAAGGAGCTCAAAGGGAGAGCATACTCCCTCCCACAGCATGCTTTCTTCCTTCTCCCGGTGGACCTGCCTGTTCCAGCCAGCCCGGCCCAGTCAGCCAGCAGGTCACCACATGTCCTGGGGCTTCTCGCCCCCCTTGTCATGAGATGCCTGCAGCTTCTGTGTGCTTTTTTCAGTGCTGCTGAGTCCAGCAGCCACACCGAAAGAAGCACATCCTGTTCTATGTGCCAGGCCCGGCACGTCGGAGCAGCCGGCACATAGAACAGGGCGATGCCAGACCATTGGAGACGTGGAGCGGAGGCGTAGATCAGAAATTTTCACTGCAAGAAGCCTGCAACTGCTGCATGTTCTCCAGCCCCGCCGAAAAAAGCACAACATGCGCCAGCCCTTTGGAGAAGCGGAGCGGCAGCTACAGAGTTCTCACACTGAAAAAGGGGTGGCTGGAGGCGACTCTTTTTGGGTCTCCAGCCGCCTCTTTCACGGCGCAAGAAGCCTCCCCCAACTGGTTGGCTGCTGTCCTCCTCCTCCGCCTGTTTGTTCTGTATGGCTGAGGAGGAGGAAGAGAGCAGCCAGCTGGTTAGGGGAGGCTTCTTGCACTGCAAAAGAGGCAGCTGGACACCGAAAAAGAGTTGGCTCCAGCTGCCGCTTTTTCAGCGCAAGAACTGGACTCCAGCCGTACCAAAAAAAGCGTGCAGCAGCTGCAGGCATTTTGCGACAAGGGGGGCAAGAAGCCCCAGGACATCTGTCCACCCACCTGCCGACTGACCGGGCCAGGCCAGGCTGGAAGAGGCACATCCTCCGGGAGAAGGAAGAAAACATGCTCTGGGAGGGCGGGCAGGAGGGCGGATGTCCCGGGGCTGCTGCACATGCTTACTGCATGTGCAGCGCTGTGGTCACCACATGGTAGGGAAAGCTAGGAGAGGGACCGGGGCAAGTGAGCAGGTCGGGGGTGTGGCCAGCCAGGGGTCACTACCAGTTCAGCGACCCATGCCAAATCACCATTACCGGTTCATCCGAACCAGTGCAAACCAGTTGAATACCACCTCTGACTCCAATTTAATACAATAAAACCATATTCTCAAACGAATAATGCACCATCAACAAACATTAGCCTTTCATGGGAAATCAAATGGTATTCTAAATCATTATGTGTTCACCTGCCTTCTGAAAAAAAAAAGGGGGGGGCCAGCATTAATAAGCCTAAGGGAATTCTCGAATAACTGGAACAAAAACATTTTTCTTAATTTTTTATGCAGTCATGAAATGATTACTCCTGACTATGGTAGGAACAGACAAATTATTTAATACTACATTTTAAAAACAAATATTTTTCTTCATTTTTTATGTGGTCAAGAAATGCACATATTAAAAATAAAAAACACATTCTGGACATCTGCAAACAAAAATGACTCATAATTGGAAAAACAGTATCTAAAAAGCATATAATAAATTGTTCATCAAAACACATATAAATATGTATTTAACAACTACATATTTAACCCAATAACAAGGATGAAATAGGGGGAAACGCTTCCAAAAATCCAGAGATGAAAGCACAATTCTTCTTCCTGATCCCAATAGTAATACTCCAATCCATTTTTATTGAATTGCTATTTAGTTTCTTCCAAAGCCTTCAAAGATACTGGCTCTAGCCCAAGTATAATGTACATAATACTTCTATAGAATATCAAGATCAAAAGCAATAATATTGCTATTTATTTTATAGAAAGCCCCTTTACTCTTTATTCTTAACATTAAAAGAGGCAGGATAGAATATTTCCCCAAAGGAGAAATAGAGAAAACACGTTCTTAAAGGCAGAAAGCAGCCTCAGTCTTTCTTAATATCCTCCAGAGATGGATATTTTGTGCCCATTAAGACTGGGTGAATCTATTCATAAACAGAACCCCTTCAGCTGATGGTATGAAGAAGGACAGGACATGACCTTTAGGACATAATAGGATTAACCCATCACCACTGAAACAGTAAAAGACACAAAGCTCACTATATTGCACAACCAACCTCCTGGAGCAGGGATGTCAAACGCACGGCCTGCAGGCTGGATGTGTCATGCACTGGCTACGCCCATCCCCATTTTAATGAAGGGGGAAAAGTTGTGATATGTGACATGACGATAACGTGACAATGTGAGTTTGACATCCCTGCCCTGGAGCATCTCAAACACATAAACCCCGCCCCCCGAACCTATAAAGATCCATCCACACATTCAGCCATTTTGTCAGCCACCACAGAAACATGCTTCTGTCACTGAAGTTTCTAGCATCCAAATAATTCCTTTTCAATCAGCCTCCACTGATTCTTCTTCCCACAATTTCAAAAACTAAACTAGTACATTTAAAAATAATACTAGATTCCTAAAGAAAAATCATTCCAATATTTAACTTTTAAAGATTTTGTTCATAATTTTGCAGTGCAACTGTATATTGCAAAGCTTTTCATGCTTTAATTTTCCGATTCAATGCATATGGTCTTTCACATCTAACATATTAACAATGAAGTTGACTCTAATTATAAGTCTGGTTCAAATCATACATTTAGCTATGAAGAATAAGGATAGGATTTTCCACTTTTTATATAAATGCAAGGATCCAGCATTGCATATCAATAGTATGAGTAGGTTCCCTATGTTGAGTTACTTGTAAAAATAATAAAGGTGGAATACAAACAAACAAATAAATAAATAATTTTCTCCAAAAGATTTTCCAGATGAAAAAGCTAGCTTTTCCTCATAAAACAAAATCTTCAAATTTCCAAGCAATTTAATAAATGCAGTTTCAGCTAACACATGCATCCACATGCACATGCACATGTACATATGTATGTTATTGCAGGGATCCCCAACCCCCAGTCTGTGAGCTGGTACAGACTCTACGGCCTATAAGGAACCAGGCCACACACGTGAGCAAAGCTTCATCTGTGTATGCATGGGATACCATCATCCCCTGCTGATGGTGGTCCATGGAAAAATTGTTTTTCCTGAAACCGGTCCCTGGTATCAAAAAGGTCAGAGGCCACTGTGTTAGTGGATGTATCTTTAATCTGCTGCGTTAAAGTTGCCTGCATTCTAATTTTACTATACTTAATTAACAGTGTTCTTCATATACATAATTGTTTTCTTAAGAAACAAATCATCAACAAATGCAGTCTCAGTAAGGAGGAAGAATGAATGGATTTTAAAGCAACCTACACATCTCTCTAGCTTTTCACAAAAGAAGTGATGCATATTACAAAGTGTGATTATAACTTTGGCTTCAACATTGAAAATATTTTCACAAACAAGCTCATAATGGTGAATGAAATTATAGAAATTATTCTCTTTGAATTTTGTTTCAACTATCAGAAGCCATTTCTGGAACTCTAAGATCTTAACCCTCTGGATCAATTTCTTCTACATTCTGTTGAATTTCATTCCCTCTTCTTTCTACTCAGTCAGCCCTTTGATCTTTTATCTCTCTTGGCAAAATGCCTTTTTAAGTATTTTGAAATAGCAGAACATAGTAAAGTCAACCTGGACTTCCAACTGAAAAAAATTATCATTCTAAATAATGAGCTGGGAAATTATCTGAACAGCATTTTTCACACTTAGCAGCCATGTTCACAGAAGTTGTGGTTAAATCAAATAAGTAAAAGGAGAGTGATTCTCTGGAGAGAAAAGAAAAGAAATGAACAGTATATTTTTTAGATTATTTCCCAATTTACACATCAGAATTTGCACATAACCTATAAAGTCGAAGACTTTAGCATTTTTACTTTGCTATTAGTATTAGGCAAAGTTCTGGAGAATACCTATGCTGCAGTCAATCAAATTACACTCAATTTTCCCAGAAAAAAGTTCCATAATCATCTCTGTGGATTGTGCATTTCATTTCAGGATTAGGGTCAAAAGTATTTGAAACTCCTTGCAATGTGGTGTTGATATTAGATTCTGTTTTATATCAAAAGACAGTCTCTGAATATAAGTAGACTTGGTCATAATGTCTTAAGATATTATGTAAAGAAAGACCACATTAAATTAATATAACAAAAAAAAAAAAGAAAATTGCTAAATATTCTTGTACCATCACCAAGCAGTGAATTGGTAGTCATAAAACATTTTTCTTGTCTAATGGTATAAGATAAAATCTAAACATAATGCAAGCTGGTTTATAAAGCATGGAATGTACTATCTACAGAAAACCACGTATACTGTATACACAATGCATCTTATCTGTCTAACTATTTACAAAGTCGGCATTACTATTACTGTTAATCTTCTCATCACTCCTTATTACCCGTCCCCTCCCACTTGTGACTGTATGACTGTAACTTTGTTGCTTGTATCCTAACGATTTTTATTGACTGTTTCCTAGAATGATTTGATTGCTTATTGGTAATCTATGACAGTATTAAATTTTGTACCTGATGATTCTTGACTCTTGACGAATGTATCTTTTCTTTTATGTACACTGAGAGCATTTGCACCAAGACAAATTCCTTGTGTGTCCAATCACACTTGGCCAATAAAGAATTCTATTCTATTCTAACTATTATATAGTATATGCAATATTGTTTCCATTTACTTATTCTCAGAAGTTATTATACACATGCTGCTTCATTAGAGAAACATTACCATTTATGAAACACAGTGTATTTTGTGTGGGCTATGTTAATCGTCAAGCCTGACACAGAAACAGCAGTTAAAACTAAACATTTTCTGACAAGTTGTTTGTGTTTTATAGGCTTCAGTGTCAATCACAAACCATTTTAGAGGGTTCTATATTTTTAAATACTAATATTTTCATTGTTCAGTTGATGGCATTAATATTCCTATTAATTTTAACAAGCAGAGGAAGATTTGAAAACACTCATTTACACAAAGAATGTTATAATGTGGTGATGCATCTCCATGTACATCTACATAAGCATTGCAATACTTCCTAAGTCATAGCGTTGCTTGAATATTGTTTTTAATGCATCTCTATCTGGGCCATTAATTGATGAACGTGGCTAAAATTGAATGGCAGACACTACATTGGATCAAGCTAAGAGAACAACGCTGATATTTTTGGCCAGCTGAAGAATTGTAAAAAGATAAAAGAAATTAGAAGTGAAAATGCAACAATCTTATCTAAGCTGAGATGTCAAAATAAAGTTAACCAGTTGATGACTTAATTACTCAAACCTTATTTAGCTGTTAGGCATGCTACTGACAATTATGGATACTGCCGGCAACTTAATTACCAAGTAACCTGCTGTTATGTGAGCTACACAGGCTCCCAGTTTCTTTTTGTGTGCCGTACAAGGCGCTGCTTATCACCTTTAAAATCCGGCATAGAATGGGTCAAGGCAATTTGCAGGACTACCGATCCTTGAGGAGACCTTCCCATTCTACCAGGTCAGACAGGGTGGATGTTCTGTCTTTTGACGGCTGACTGAATATAGAGACAGAACAGACGAACTCTACAAAGGCTTCCATACAAAGTTTCTTTATTGGATCACAAGGCATTCTCAGACCAGTAAAGAAGAGTCAGAAAGCAAGTGTCAGGAGGACCAACAAGAAGATCAGCAACAGGGAATACAGGAAATGGACCAAGAAGAGAGAGGCAAAGAAAAGAGAGAATACCCAAGGAGAGAAGGACTAAGAGTAAGACCCAGAGAGAAGCAAGAACAAACAGAAGATTTAGGTAGACTCAGAATTAACAATGGAAGAAGAGATTAAATTACCCTCAATAAACATCAATGGGTTAAACTCCCAGATCAAAAGGAAACAAATATTAACCAAACTAACTAAACAAAACGTTGATATTATATGCCTACAGGAGGTACATATCAAAAACAGCATAAAAAATATCTAGAATATCCCAAGTTGGGTGTATTATTTACAGCACTGGCGGATCAAAAGAAAAGTGGGGTAGCAATTTACGTAAAAAAGGGATAAATGCAAAAAAAAAAAATCTATGCAGATGAACAAGGCAGAATTTTAATGATACAAAGTAATTTACATCAAAAACAAATACTATTAGTGGGGATATATGCCCCTAATGATAACCAGAAGTTTTATAAAGGATTGTATGATAAAATAATTAGTGTAGGTGAAAAAAATATTTGCTTGTTTAAAAAAGACTATATTAGTATGGAAGGGACAGGAAGAAAAAAAAGAGAATTTTACCAATTTTTTTTTTTTGATTTTAACACATGAGACCAATTTGGAACATGTATGGAGAAAGAGGAATCCAAATGAGAAGAAATATATGTTTTATTTGAGTCCACAAAAATCATGGCCCAGAATCGATATGGTATGGGTTAACGGGGCAATTGAGAAAGACATTAGTGAAGTAGAGATAATGCCTAATAAATGGGCTGGCCATAGCCCGGTTAAAATTACATGGAAAGGACAGTAAAAGGAAAAGGAGATGGATATTAAATTCACAAATAACAAAGGAAAAAGAATATATCTCAAGAATGAAAAATGAGTTAGAAACATTCTTTAAGGTTAATTTAAAGCCAACATACTAGTTTACAAAATTTATGGGACACTACAACAGCCTTCGTGAGAGGCATATCAATAGCCTATATAGCTAAATAAAATAAAGAAAAATGGAAGAAACAGAACGAATTACAAGAAAGGATTAAAAAATTTGAATATGAGACCCAAAGAATATGGAAGTTAAGAAAGAAATAGGGATGATTAGACAAGAACTAAATTTGATAGATATTGAGGAAAATGCACGTAACTTAAAAACTCTTAAACATAATTTTTTTGAATCAGCAAATAAACCAGGAAGGTGGTTGTCCCATAAATTAAAAATAGAGAAAGAGAAAAGACTAATTCAGCAACTCAAGGATGAGTATATTATCAGTTGGAGGAGAAAAAGAGAATTGCGTAAAGGTATTTTGGCGAGCTTTATAAGCAAGAAGATGTTAGGGAAGAAAACATTAGATACTACTTGGAGGGAAACGGTCTGAGTCCAATCTCAGAAGAAAAAAGAGAAGTACTTCATAAAGAAATAACATTAACAGAGTTACAAAAGGTGATACCAAAACAAAAAAAATAATAAAACACTCGGCCCGGATGGTCTACCAGGCGAACTATATAAAAATTTATCTGAAATATTTGAACCAATATTACTAGAACTATATAATGAGGCATTAACGCAAGCTAGACTTCCGAGGTCCTGGTCCGAGGCATACATCTCCTTACTTGCAAAAGATGGCACTGATCAACAATTAATTGTGAACTAAAGGCCAATCTCGTTACTAAATACGGATTATAAGATATTTATGACAATATTAGCAGAAAGAATGAAACCAATTTTAAGTGAACTTATACACACAGACCAGAATGGTTTCCTGCCAAATAGACAAATTAAAAACAATATTAGGACAGTACTAAATTCGACTGAATTCTATGAAGCTCATCCAGAAAAACAGGCAGCTTTAATTTGTTTAGATGCACAAAAAGCATTTGACAATCTTAATTGGAAATTCATGCTATATCAAATTAAAAAGCTGAATTTTGGCACTAATATAGAAAAAACACTACAAGAAATATACTCAAATCAAAAAGCAAGTGTATTATTAAATAGAGACCGTACTGAAGATTTTGAAATTGCAAAAGGAGTGAGACAAGGGTGTCCTTTATCGCCTCTGTTATTTATCTTGTCTTTAGAAGTGTTGCCTGCTGCAACCAGACAAAACCCAGAGATTTATGGAATTAAGATTAGAAATGAGGAATATAAAGTTCAGGCATTTGCTGATGATTTGATATTTGTAGTGGAAGATCCACGAATTTGGGACCAATATTGTTGCAACAAATAGAAAAATTTGGGGAAGTAGTAGGATTTAAAATAAATAAAAATAAAACTAAGATGATAGTCAAAAACTGTACAACAAAGCAGAAAGTAGAATTAGAAAATACAATAGGACTGCAAATAGTAAAAAAGGTGGAAATACCTGGCAATTTGGATATCACCCAGATGTTCATAATTAAAAGAGGACAATTATGTCAAACTGATTAAGCAAATAAGAAAAGAATTGGAATTATGGGCCAAATTGAAACTGTCTATATTAGGAAGAATAGTAACGTTGAAAATGAATACCTTACCAAAATTAATATATCTATTCCAAATGATTCCAATTAAATTAGGGAAATCTTTTTTTATAGAACTAAATAAATTGACATCCAAGTTTGTCTGGTTGGGCAAGCAGCCATGTATTAAAATGAAACTATTACAAGATAATAGGAGCAGAGGCGGTCTAGGACTACCAGAATGGGAACTTTATTATCAGGCAGCGGTGTTGAGTTGGATTGAGGATTGGATTAAATTAAGAGACAAGAGAATCTTAACATTAGAAGGACATGACCTCTTGGTAGGTTGGCATGCATTTTTGAGGGAAAATAAAAGTAATATACATACCTATTTCAATCAACACCTAATAAGAGATTCATTGATTACAATTTGGAAAAAAAATCAAAGGTAAACACTATACAGAAATCCCATGATGGCTGTCAACCATGGAAGCCATAATACATCCAAATAGATTAGACCTACGGAAAATGGTAAGCTATGAAGAATTATTAGATAGACAAGGAAAAGGAAAATCAAACCAAGAACTGAAAGAAAACGGAATTATAATCGATTGGTGGCCATATTTGCAAATTCAAAATAAATATAAAAAGACTCAAAAGATTTTGGATTTGACAAAGGGCAGAACCAGATAAAATATTAATGGGACCAGAACAAAAATTTATAACTAAAATATATAAATATTTATTAGATTTTAAAACGGAAGAGGAAATAGTCAAAAGTACAATGATTGCATGGGCACAGAATTTTGGATACACTATAGAATTAGAGGAATGGGAAAAAATATGGAATAAAAATTATAAATTAACAGTCTCTGCCGCATACAAAGAAAACATATATAAAATGTTTTATAGATGGTATTTAGCCCAACAAGATTGGAAAAAATCTACTCCAATATGAGTCCTAAATTTTGGAAGTGCAAGAAAGTTGATGGTACATTTTATCACATGCGGTGGATGTGCCCCGAGGCCAGGACATACTGGATCCAAATTAAAAATTGGTTAAAAGAGATTACTGGCTATCAGATTGAGGTCAGATCGGAATCCTTCCTATTAGGAATTATTAAAGAAAGACGACCAAAAGAAGTAAAATACCTAGTGTTACATATTATAACAGCTGCCAGAGTAGCTTTTGCGCAGGTATGGAAAACACCAAATACCCCTAATGAAGAACTAATAATACACAAAGTAACAGAAAGTGCTGAGATGAAAATGCTAACAATGAAATTGAAAGAAAAAGACGACTCTGAATTCTTTAAAATTTGGAACAATTGGTATAAATTAATTGAAACAACCCTTAAGAAAGTAAAATAAAATTTTGCAAACTATATAAAGATATAAGAATAGTAATTATAGCTAAAGATATTATTTAATAGTAGATAAATGTAATATAATGTATTATGATATTTAAATCAAAATCTTGTATAGATGCCAAGAACGTTGTTGATACCATGATGTTTTGCGATGTAAAAAAAAAAGAAAATTAATAAAAAATATTTTTTTAAAAAAAGAATGACACACCAATTCTATACGTATGTGAGAAGAAAATTGTTTAGATGTCACACTGGGTAGTTTGATATCTCCCTTTCAAGACCCTTGAACTTTACTGAGAACCAATTATAACTCACAACCTATGGGTACTCGAACTAAAACATTGTCTCCCCAAAGTGCAATTTTTCCCTGAATCTTACTTCATTGCAGAACATAGCTAAGGAAGCAGGTTCCACACAATTTGTGTGAAATTTCTTCCATTTGTTTTTCTGCCAAGAATTAAGAGTGTAAAATATTGGGGACTGAGATAGGAAAACTCCAGCTCTCTTTCAATATCGAGTTCATTGAGGTCTCTGAAGCTTTTTCATTTTTTTCCCAAATGGTTTGCATGACAAGCTATTGGTTTCTCTGATAAACCATAAAGGGCCTCTTCCATCTGTTCCTTGTTTGTGTCTAGAGATAGCCCTCCCCTGTCTCCTCAACACAATCTCCTACGTTTAACAATATAAAATTAAACCTTCATGAAAAGGAAATTCACGTGAGTAAACTTTGTAGTTGTTTTTACAGAAAATGATAGAAGTAACTGTTTAAGAAATTCCTTGTTAAATTCTATGTTAATTCAGGAAGAAACCTCATATATCCCATGGGGCTTATCTCAAATATAGTATATAACTCCAAAACAATTAAAACCATTTATACCAGTAAATTCAGAATGACATATAACTGCCACATCCAATTATCTCATTTTGAGGTCTGAAATTATTGTCATATATGATTCTTCTCACTGGCAGATAACTTACTGACAAAAGCATTCATTTATTTCCTAAATTGACTGTGATGTTTGTGTTGCCTGCTTTGTTGCACAAAATTAAATATAAAAAACCCAGTAAAAACTCACAACAGAACAGAATCAGATAATGTCAGTGAATACCTCTGTTAAGTAAGAATGCTTCCTACGCAAAAGTATTCAGGCTGTGGGAGAATGTTTTTTTTTACAGAAAATTTCAATCTGACAGGGATTGTAATTTAGAAGAAGTTTATTTTGATCCTAAAATAATGCCCAAATAAATAATAAATAATTTATTATAAAAGAATAAATAATTAAAAAAAATAATGCCTAATAAATAATACTTGAAAATAAGTATCATTATTTTACCTTTCCTAGGTATGGAAAAGTAAGATAATGATAATTGAAGCAGAGAATTCAGAGATCACAGTGGATGTGAAAAGGCGTTAGAGGCAAATGAATAAGTCACTTAAAACTTAAATTAGAGTAATCTTTTCGAGGACTTAATAGAATCTTCTTATGCAAAAGCATCTATGGGACATATTCCATTTCATGCAAAAGGAGACGCAAAAATGATGGACTGCAAGAATGGAAAGAAAATGCCCCTTCAGTTCTGCTCAGAAAATCCACATTACACAAGATTCTCACTATTTATTTAGTAGTTTCTATCACAGTCCAGAAGAGAGACCCAGTCTGGGGAAATAGTTATGGCGCTAGGCTAGAAACCAGGAGTCCAAATTACAATTTAAGTCCAAACTCAGCTGGGTGACATGGGCTAGTGAGAGTCTTTCAGCTCTAGGAAGCAGGCAAAGGCAAGCCACTTCTGAAATCTTGCCCCAAAATTTGAAGAGTCTAGTCCAGGCAATTGCCAGGAATCGTCAAATAATAAAACAGAGAATAAAAAATAAAATAATAAAATATAATAACATAAAGTAATAAAATAAATCACAGCCCGGACTTGTTAATCAAGATGGAACAATCACGTATAGACAGGTAGAAACAGCTTAACTCTCAGTAGTCGGAATCCTTTTGCTGAGAATTTTAGTTGTTGTTCTAGTAGTAGCCGGAGTAGACTCTACTCTTTGTCCCTCTATGGAGTATATATAGTTTCTATTCATTCATTTAAAAAGAAATTTCCCCCTCCCCAGTCCCAAAAATCATCTGGTTGTGATCGAATGCCTATAGACTTAGGAAATACAGAAAAGGCACCAATGCAATTCGGGTTAGAAACAAAGCCATTACAGAAGAGGTCCCGGAGTCCAGAGGAAGTGAGGTGAAGAGAAGATGGGTCTGAGAAAGATTTTAGCTATATACAAAAATTATTTGGGTAGTAATTTGCACAATTTTAGTAAATTAGCTTACACGATTGCTCAGAAAATCCAATTGGTACTTGAAGTTATGAGCCACAAAGGGCTTGACCGTAGTGAAACTTGCCCAGTATTTTTTGTATTGATTATCAGTGTATTGTTTAATCAGACATTGCAGGATAATCTTTTGAAAGATCCTGCTCCAACACTATACCAACAATCCTGAAGCCTGAACAGAAATTCCACAGTTCATCAAGTACCATCCATTCTGATACTGAAATTTAATTATTCATCTATAATTACTAAAATCATTACATCTCTGCGATATTTTTGTTCTAGACTGAAAAATGTATCTATAATAAATCAATGACATACCCTCAAAGCTTCAATCACAAGATCTCGTGCTTCCAACTCCCCTTCTAAAATACTCAGAAGCATCCTCAATTCTGATTTGCTGAGACTGTCCACATCGAATTCTCTTTTCTGCAAAATAAAAGTAAATAAATGAGGCTCTATGAAAATGTTCCATCTAATAAAATTACTCCTGCAACAAGGTTCATTTATAAGTAAGGAAGAAAAAAACAAATGTTTTCCACCAGAATCAAGCATATGCACTACAGCAAGCAAGAAACTGAACAATTCCAAAGTGAAACTGCAACGATGCACCAGGGATTCAAGTTTAAGATAGTTAGCCAGGGACTGGTTTGCTGTAAAATTTTGGTAGTTCACATTTTAAAGCTGCCTACAAGCATATTTATCAAGAACATCCTATGAGCGGTCAATTTTGCTTTTTGCCTAACTTTTGAGGGGATACAACTACATCCGAATCACATTTAAAAAGACTATTTTAACAGATTCTGAATTTCAAAAGTAAAATAAAACGTCTGATACTGTTATTATGTCTACTTTATTAGAAAAAAAAAATCTTTGTAAGCACATTGTTAAAGAAAGTATGAAAATACAGTAATATCTTGGTTAGGATTAGCAATATATACCATGCCAATATCAGGCAAATTGTACTGTAATTATATCCAGAAGTTATATTGCAAACACTATTCTAGGTTTAAATGTATTTTTAAATATGAAGGCTTGATAGATCTTTTGTTCCAAAGGATCATATATCTGTTGGCAAAAAAAAAAAAAAAAATTGGAAAAACCATATAATAGATATTTGCAACCTTAGAAAGTTTAAACCCTTGCAAATATATACATTTACTGTTCAACTAGAAAAAATAGTGTGAGTAGACATTTTCATTAAGTTTCTTTCCTTCAATTATAATCTACTAAAATATAATTTTGCAATTTTTGATTGGACTTATTTATAATTTGATTTGTATAGCCACCTATCTCACATATGCAATCTCATGAATCATGCAATTTTTAAAAAAATCCATCCATCTATTCACATATGCTCATATTTCTTTACAGAAATACAGACACACACACACA